>PITA01022253.1:0-30761 GCA_004023965.1 Spilogale gracilis | reverse complement strand
GTGGGTGCCCTTGTGCGTGTGAAGATGTGGTACATATATACAATGGAATACTATGCCTCCATCAGAAAGGACGAATATCCAACTTTTGTAGCAGCATGGACTGGACTGGAGGAGATTATGCTGAGTGAAATAAGCCAAGAAGAGAAGGTCAAGTATCACATGGTTTCACTTACTTGCGGTGCATGAGGGGTAAACTGGAAGACAGTGGGAGAAGGAAAGTAAATGGGAAGTAGGGTAATCTAGGGAGGGAAATGAAACAACAGAGACTTTGGACACAGAAACCAACTGAGGGACTTGGAGGGAGGGGGGTGGGGGGACGGGAGAGCCTGGTGGTGGGTACTGGGGACACCTAGAGCGTGGAGCACTGGGTGTGGGGAATGGGGAATGAATCTCAGAACACTGGAAAAAAAAATTAGTAACAATAAAAAATAAATTAATTAATTTAAAAAAATACATAGAGGTTAAATAATATGCTATTAAATAACATGCTGTGAATGGGTCAACCAAGAAGTCAAAAATTACATGAAAACAAATGGCAATGAAAACACGACAGTCCAGGGGAGGATCAAGATGGCAGAGCAGTAGGAGAACTAAACTTAGTCGGGTCCCAGGAATTCAGCTAGATAGTTATCAAAACCATTCTGAACACCTACAAACTCGACAGGAGATCAAAGAGAAGAAGAGCAGCAGTTCTTTCTGGTAGGTAGGACGCCCGGAGAAGTGAATCCGAGGTGACATTTGGGAAGATAGACCGTGGGGGGTAGGGACCGGCTCCCAGCCAGCAGTAGAGCAACAGAGCACAAAATTGGAACTTTTAAAAGTCTGCTCCAGTGAGGAACCTCTTTCTAGAGACTAAGCAGGGGATGGAGCCCTCTCTGGGACAGTGTGGTCTCAGGACCCGCAGGGTAACAGAGAGACCAGGGGTGCCTGAGCATGGCAGAGCTCCCAGGTATAGGAGCGGGGAAGCTGGCTGCATGCAGAGACGGAGCCAAGGAGGGAGCTCTCAGCTCGGGGTTACCTTAAAACGTGGTCCGAGGAGCAGTCAGGCCACTACTCTTCAAGCAGGGACCCCAGAAGGGGCAGATCAGGAGGAGTGGCACAGGAGCGTGCTGCAGCAGTCTGCTGGGTTTGGAGACTCCAAACAGGGCCGAGCACCAGAGATAGAAATGCTCTGTCACAGGCCAGGAGAGCACTGAGTGTGGTCGGAGAACAGGGAGACAGGCATGATTGACTGCTCTTCTCTGGGGGCACACTGAGGAGTGGGGCCCCCAACCCAGCTCTATGCTCCTCCGGGGCCGGAAACTGAGAGGCCGCCATCTTAATTCCCATCCTCCAAAGTTGCAGGGAAAGTATTCAGGAAGCAAAAGCTTGGGAGAAGGAACTGGAGCAGATTGCTTAGCCTGGCCCCTGGCAAGGGCGAGGCAGTTCCCCCTCAGGCGAGGACATTTGAAAATCAATACAATAGGCTCCTCCCCCAGAAGATCCGCAAGAACATCCGGCCAACAGCAAGTTCATCAATGAGAAATGCAGGACTCGAGAGCTAGGGCAATGCGTCATGTAGAATTCATGGCTTTTTCCCCATGCTCCTTCAGTCTTTCAAAGTTAATCTTTATTATTTTATTTTTTTCCTCTTTCCTATTTTAGCCTTTTTTTTTAACTGTTTTGCCTTATCAGTACCTTTATTAAAATCTTTTTTAATCTTCATTGTTATAGCCATAGTCTATTCCTTCATTGTATTTAACCTTATTTTTGGTATACATTTAAGTTTTTCTTTCTTTAAAATTTTGGGATACAGTTTCTTCTAACAACAAAATACACCCTAAATCTAACATATGGCTTTGTTCTAGTATCCAACCTGATCACATTCTCTCTCTCTTTTTTTCTTTTTTCAACCAACTTCTTATCTTATCAATTCTTTTTTAAAAATCTTTTTTAGGGGTGCCTGGGTGGCTCAGTCGTTAAGCGTCTGCCTTCAGCTTAGGTCATGATCCCGGAGTCCTGGGATCAAGCCCAGCATCAGGCTTCCTGCTCAGTGGGAAACCTGCTTTTCCCTCTCTCACTTGCCCTGCTGGTGTTCCCTCTCTGGCTGTGTTTCTCTCTGTCAAATAAATAAAGAAAATCTTTTTAAAAATCTTTTTAAATTTTCATCTTTATAGTCAGATTCCATCCCTTCATTGTGTGTGTATATATCTATTTTTTTCTTTCTTTAAAATTTTGGGAAGCAGTTTCTTCTAACAGACCAAATTACACCCAAAATCAAGTGCATGGCTTGGTTCTATTCACCAGTCTAAATAGATAGATGATAGATAGATGATAGATAGATAGATAGATAGATAGATAGATAGATATAGATTTCTTTTCCTTTTTTTTTCTTTTTCTTTCTTATCCCCTGGTTTTGGGTCTCTTTTTTTTCTTTTCCTTTCTTCTCTCCCCAGTTTTGGGTCTCTTATGATTTGGTTAGTGTATATTTTTCTGGCACCGTCGCTATCCTTTTAGTATTTTGTTCTCTCATTCAGCTATTCTTCTCTGGATAAAATGACAAGACAGAAAAGCTCACCTTAAAAAACAACAACAACAACAACAAGCAGTACTGACGGCTAGCAATCTAATGAATACAGACATGAGTAATATGTCAGAACTAGAGTTCAGAATGATGATTATAAAGATGCTAGCTGGGATTGAGAAAGGCATAGAAGATACTAGAACTAGAGCTAAAATCTAACCCACCCCAAATCAAAAAAGCTATTAATGAGGTGCAGTCAAAAACAGAGGCTCTTACTGCTAGGATAAATGAAGCAGAAGAGATAATAAGTGATATAGAAGACTGAATGATGGATAATAAAGAAGCTGAGGAAAAGAGGGATATATAACCACTGAGCACAAGGGAAGAATTTGAGAGCTAAGCGATATCATAAGAAAAAACAATATTAGAATCATTGGGATCCCAGGAGAAGAAGAGAGAAAGGGCAGAAGGTATATTGGAGCAAAGTATTGCAGAAAACTTCCCAAATTTGGGAATGGGGATAGTCTCAAAATCCAGGAAGCACAGAGAAATCCCCTCAAAATCAATAAAAAATAGGTCAACACCCAGTCACCTAATAGTAAAACTTACAAATCTCAGTGACAAAAAGAAAATCCTGAAAGAAGCTTGGAAGAAGAGGTCTGTAACATACAATGGTAGAAATATTAGATTGGCAGCAGACCTATCCACAGAGACCAGGCAGGCCAGAAAGGGCTGGCATGATAAATGCAGAGCACTAAATGAGAAAAATATGCAACTAAGAATACTCTATCCAGCTAGGCTGTCATTAAAAATAGAAGGAGAGATAAAAAGTGTCCAGGACCAACAAAAACAAACAGAATTTCCAAACACCAAACCAATCCTACAGGAAATATTTAAAAGAGTCCTCTAACCAAAAAGAGAGACTTAAAGTAACACACCAGAAAGGAACAGAGAAAATATACAGTGACAGTCACCTTACAGACAATAAAATGGCACTAAATTCATATCTTTCAATAGTTACCCTCAATGTAAATGGGCTAAATGCCCCAATCAAAAGACACAGGGTATCAGAATGAGGGGGGGGGACAAGACTCATCTATATGGTGTCTGCCAAGAAACTCATCTTAGACTCAAAGACACCTCCAGATTTAAAGTGAGGGGGTGGAAAACAATTTACCATGCTAACGGACATCAAAAGACAGCTGTGGTGGCAATCCTTATATCAGATAAATTATATTTTAAGCCAAAGACTATAATAACTGATGAGGAAGGACACTATATCATACTTAAAGGGTCTGTTCAACAAGAAGTTCTAACAATTGGAATTGTCTATGCCTCTAATATAGGATCAGTCAATTATATAAACCAATTAATAACAAAAATCAAAGAATCAAATTGACAATACGACAATAATGGTAGGGGACTTTAATATGCCCCTCACTGAAATGGACAGATCATTTAAGCAAAAGATCAACAAGGAAATAAAGGCTTTAAATGACATACTGGACCAGATGGACATCACAGATATATTCAGAATATTTCATTCCAAAGCAACAGAATACACATTCTTCTCTAGTGCACATGGAATATTCTCCAGAATAGATCACAAATCAGGTTCAACCAGTACCAAAAGATTAGAATCATTCCCTGCATATTTTCAGACCACAATGCTTTGAAACTAGAACTCAACCACAAGAGGAAAGTTGGAAAGAACTCAAATACATGGAAACTAAAGAGTGTCCTACTAAAAAAAAAAAAAAATAGGCCAATCAGGAAATTAAAGAAGAACTTTAAAAATTCATGAAAACAAAAGCACAGCTGTTCAAAACCTTTGGGATACAGCAAAGGCGTCCTGAGAGGAACATATATAGCAAAACAAGCCTCTCTCAAGAAACAAGGGAGGTCTCAAATACACTACCTAACCCTACACCTAAAGCAGCTGCAGAAAGAACAGCAAATAAAGCCTAAACCTAGTGAGAGAAGAGAGATAATAAAATTCGGAGCAGAAACCAAAAGAACAGTAGAGCAGATTAACAAAACCAGGAGCTGGTTCTTTGAAAGAATTAATAAGACACATAAACTTCTGGCCAGACTTATCAAAAAGAAAAGAGAAAGGACCCAAATTAATAAAATCATGAATGAAAGAGGAGAGATCACAACCAACACCAAAGAAATACAAACAATTATAAGAATGTATTATGAGCAACTACACACCAGCAATTTTGACAATCTGGAAGAAATGGATGCAGTCCTAGAGACATATAAACTACCAAAACTGGATCAGGAAGAAATAGAGAAACTTAACAGACCCACAATCAGTAAGGAGATTGAAACAGTCATCAAAAATCTCCCAAAAACAAGAGTTCAGGGCCAGACAGCTTGCTAGGGGATTTCTACCAAACATTTGAAGAAGAATTAATACCTAGTCTCCTGAAATGATTCCAAAAACTAGAAATGGAATAAAAACCTCCAAACTCATTTTACAAGGCCAGCATTACCTTGACCCAAAACCAACGAAGACCTCATCAAAAGGAGAATTACAGACCTATATCTCTGATGAACATGGATGCAAAACTTCTCACCAAATTAATAGCCAATAGGATTCAACAGTACATTAAAAGGATTAATCACCACGACCAACTGGGATTTATTCCTGGGCTACAAGGTTCAACATCTGCAAATCAATCAATGTGATATAGTACAGCAATAAAAGAAAGAACAAGAACCATACGATCCTCTCAATAGATGCTGAAAAAGCATTTGACAAAGTACTCAAAACTCTTCACAGTGTAGGGATCTATTTAAAAAGCTATCTATGAAAAACCCATAGTGAATATCATTCTCAGTGGGGAAAACCTGAGAGCTTTTACCCCTAAGGTTAGGGACATGGCAGGGATGTCCACTATCACCACTGCTATTCAGCATAGTACTAGAAGTCCTGATGTAAGCATGAATAAATCCTGTCCCAGCAAGTGTTAGTTGTCCACCCAGATAGCATGGAGTGGTTTCACATGGTAGAAGTACACTCCTCTGATCCACTTTCAGCCAAGTGCCAGGTGTAACTGGGCCAGAAGACCTCCAGCCCCTGTCTTGACCTTCTTTGACTTCAAAGGCCTCACAATAGCCATTCTGGACCCATGCCATCAGCCCCCATTGAAGGGAAGGGAATCCAGATTATCCCATGATATCAAAAGATACTGAAAATAGTCACACAGCACATCCCTGCCACATGCTATATGTGTTAGTTTCCTAGTGCTGCTATAATGAACTACCACAAACCAGCAATTTATTCTTTCATAATTCTGGAGACCAGAAGACCAAAATCAAGGTGTTGAAAGGACTGGTCCTTTCTGGAGGCCCATTCCATGCCCCTTTCCTAGATTCTGAAGGTCACCAGCATTCCTTGGTATTCTGTAGTTTGAAGTTGCCTCTCTCCAATCTCTGCCTCTGTCTTCATATCACCTTTTCTGTGTGTTTGTGTCTTTGTGACTGTGTCTCTTTCTCTCTCTGTCTTTCTCTTCTAAGGGTACCTGACATTGGTTTTTAGAACCTACTCAAAATCCAGGATGATCTCATCTTAAGATTCTTAACTTAATTATATCTGCAAATCTATTCCAAATAAGGTCACATTGTGCTTTCATGTCATATTCAGGTTATGGTTGGACATATATTTTGGGGACCACCATTCAAGTCACTACACCATAGGTAAAAAAAAGAGACTTGAGAGGAGACAGGCAGGATTGAAGAAACAGTGTACTTGCCCCTATCAAGCCAGCTTATCCTTTATTTGCCTCTGGACAAGTTATACTCTGGGATTGATAATCAAAAATAATGTACAACTTGACTTGAATAGGAACCTACTCCAAAATAACTAATAAAATATGAATTACCTTTATTAATCTTTTTTCATAAGGAACTGGCATTTTCTACTTAGCAAGAGACTCTAAGACTGCCTGTTTCTCATATCAACTGAAATTATTATTACCATACAATCCTGTACCTGGGAATTCTGCCTCTTATCCACCTAAAAAGGAAAATAAAAAATGAGTTTAAATAAAATTGATTGGAAAGTTGAACGAAAACTCCTGGAGGTAATTACAAGCAGGGCCACCCATAATTGAGAGAGTTTTCCTAATAGACAAGAAGTAAAAATTAATCTTTCAAAAGACAAAGAGTGGAGACAGGATCCTGGTTGGAACTGAGGAATATACTGACCTAGAGGAAATGGAAACATCTATAAAGATAGGTGCTGAACACACAATAGCAATTTCCCATGCAGAAGAATGATTCACTCGATCAACTCAGATACGAGGACACCAAGATATAAGTACATGAGATCATGTTGAATTAAGTTCATGCAGTATAGACTGAGTATAGACTGAGTTAGACAGACATGATCCTTAGGGCACTCAAATGTCTATAGATTTGTCATCTTGGTATTTGCTCCAGGAAATGTTCCAGATTAATTGGGACCAAGCATGAATGCCAAGAAGCACTCTTGAGCTAATGGAAGCCCCTAGGTGGGATCCCAAGGCCTCTGGGTGTATTCCACAGGTCATGGAATCCTACTGCCAGCTTGACTTGTTAGATGCAGGGTTTCCAGGAGGGCTTTCTAGCCTGAAGCTTCTTTATCATGTGTCAGGATGGTTCGGTACCCTGGCTGCCACCCAGGGGACAGCCATCACAGGAACTGCTCATCCTAAACAAAGGTCAGACTGCTGGAGGAAATATGAAGGCAGTGGCCCAGCATCTTGCTGGGGGAACCCATGCTTTGAGATGGGTTGGAGATTACAAAACACAAACCCATCACCACATGTTCCAACCCTAAAACCCAGTAAGCCACTCTTAACCAGTCTCCTTGATGCTAATATTTTCCACAAATCCCAAGCCTAGAGTCTCAACCCAGTGGCTTTGCTTCAAGGAAATTTGCCCTACTCCCTCAGCAGAGAGAGACTGAACCCCATAGGCATATAAATGTACAGAGAAAGAAACCTGTCTTTTATGATGGAATAACAGAGTCAGGACAGTATTACTATTTCCCAGAAAAGGTAACTGCCATCAGATAGTTTTTCTTAAACCCAACATGCTGCTGGAGTATGATAAGCTTTCACTCAACAGGAATCAAAGTAAGTCAACTCTCAACTTCCCTTAACTCAGCTTGGGAGGCATACATAAAACCTATCTATATAGATGGGTATGGCAGTGGGGAGCTCCTACAACAAATACTTAAAAATACAAGAGTGGCTTTGGAACTGTGTGGATACTGGAAGAATTTTGAAGAATATAATAGACAAAACCCAAATTGGCTTCAGTAGATGCTTAGTAGAAGGAATTTTGAGCACACTGCTGGTAAAGTCTTAGAAGGAATGTTATTGGAAATTGGAGAAAGTGAAATGCTTGTCTTGCAGTGGCAGAGAGCTTAGCAAAGTTGTCTTCTGCAGCTAAATGGAAAGCAGAAGATGTAAGGAATGATCTTGATTATTTAGCTAAATATATTTCCAAGCAAAGTGAAGAAGGCACCGCCTACTTTCTTGTTGCTGCTTATATTAAAATGAACAGAAAAACAGATAAATTGAGGGAAAAGCACTTAATGATTTTGAAAATTTTTAGACTTCTCAGATGGCAAATGATACTGAAATTAAGGGATGGCTTCCTTGCACTGTCAGGAAAATGTGGCATGGGAAAAAATACCCAAAAACCAAGAGTGTGACTGTCTTACCTTTTGTTAAAATCTCAAGACAGATCAGAAAAGCAGAATCACGTAAAGGGTTCTCTCACGATATTAAGGGTACATTTCACAGATCCTCTTAATCAAATCATAGGGCTGGTAGGAAGCTTAGGAGCCTTATCCTAAGCCATCTCAGGAGGAGCCCAAGGTAGAGAAGGCTTAGCTCAAAAAGATCTGTAAGGTGTGGCTTTTGTTAAATGAAATGAACCCCCCACCCCGAATCTACAGAAGACCCATAAAGTTTTTGAGAAAGTTATTTCAGCAAAAACACTACCAGGTTGGACTGAAAGGAATAGAAATTATACCAAGAAAAGAGGTATTTGGACTCACAAAATCCTACTTGCAGGAAGCAGGCTGATGGGATTATTAATCTGCAAGCATGTCCTTTCATTAAAAAAGGCAGGATGGAGCCAAGAATCCAGAGGACAGAGCCAAGAATAATTATTCCCAGTATCCCTCTGTACCTCCCATTTTACCTTTTTAAACTGAAAATTCTATAGCTATTCCACAATTGCAGTTTGCAGGAGCAAGGGAGGGATAACTTGTCTCTCTAGTTTTAAAAAGTGATAAATCTAGAGGAATTTCACACAATGAGTATAGTTCCTGATTTAGATAATGAGATTCTGGACTTTGAGACTCTTGGCTCCCCTTGGAAGAAGGTAAATGTAGTTTGTGCTTGGGAGGGAAACAAGGAAGAGAGTAAATCATTAGGAGCCAGAAGGCAGACAGTGGTGAGCAGATTCAAAGATTGTTCCCAGTGGTCCCCATTTGCTGGCATTCATACCCGGTGTAACCTCTTCCCCTAGAGTACAACCTGAACCTGTGATTTTCTTTAGGCTAGAAAATGGCAAAAGTAATAAGATGTCACTTCTGTGACTACATTACAAAGATTGGAATGTCCATCTTGCTAGCAGACTCTCTCCCTCACTGACTCCATTGCAGCGAGCATTCATGTTGGGGAAACCCACCTGGAAGGGAACTGAGGATAGCCTCTGGCCAACAACCAACTAGAAACTGAAGACCACACTCAGTCAATGGCCAGAGCCAGAAACTGAAGTCCTTGGTGTTATAAATGCAAGGATCTGGATTCTGTCAACAACCACATGAGCTTGAAAATAGCCCCTTCCCCAGGCAGGCTTTCAGATCAGACCACAATCTGAGAATGAATGTAGCCTCCTGAGAAATCTTGAGAAGATCCAGCTAAGCCAGACCCAGAATCCTCATCCACAGAAACAATGAGATACTAAATGTGTTTTCTCATAAGCTTCTAAGTTTGCATTAAGTTGTTACAAATCAATAGATAACTAATACAGATTTTAGTAACCTAGCCTGGGCTTTCCAGATGTCTACATGTATAGCACAACCATCAGACCTCCATCCTCAAGGCCCCGTGGAAGCTTCCAAAGATGAAGGGCATGGGCCCAATCCCTGAAAATACCTTAGCCTAGTGGTTATGTTTATTATGGATAGTATTCACTTACTCATTTACTCATTCATTCAATACGTACTTACTCAAGCACCAGTAATGTGCCAGGACTGTATTCTGGGGGCAAGGTTAGAGTCATTGGTGAGGCAGATAAAGTCTCCACCCCAGGGAATTGACATTCTAGAAAGGGAGTTGGTCAAGAGGCAAATGAAAAAAGGTTAAGAAATAAATAAAAGATAGTTTCAAGCTGTGAGAAATTTGGTAAAAAAAAAAAAAAAAAAAAAAAAAGAGGATGATGACATGAGAATGATTCAGAAAAAGGGACTCTTTTCTTTAGATGGGCCAGTTGGGGGTGTCCACTGAAAAAGTGACATTTAAGTAGAGAACTGAAAAATGAGAAGCAGCTATCAATACCAAGTACCTAAGGCAGAGGAAAGAACAAGTGCAAAGGCCCTGAGACATAGCCCAGGAACAGGATGGCAGGCAGTGGAGATAGTAAGTGATTAGTGAGTAAAAGAGGAGAGTAGCAGGAGAGAAGTTCAGGGATTGGGTAGTGCCAAATAACTTGACACCTTGCAGACCATGCTTGGGAGTCTAGTTTTTATTCCTAGCATATCATGTAGTCACAGAAGGATCTCAGGAAGGGGAGTGACCTAATATGATATTCAGAACCATCCACTGGCTTTCCTTTAGACTTACTTTCTCTTACACAATCAGTGATGAGTCATGGGATAGAAACAAACTATGAGCTTTCTGGAAAAACCAGGGCCAGACCTGCACCTAAAGACTTCTACTACCTTCCCAGGTGTGTCGCTGGCTAGACGACCATTGTCGTGAATTACGTCTGAAGCCATCTTGACTGGTCCTTTAAGGAATGGAGACAATTCCAGAGGGGTGCAGCCACATGTAGCCACCAGGTGTGCACGGGAGCCACAAGTCACTTATCCCTGGATGGTGGCAGCAGACAACCTGTCCCCTACTTCTCACTTTCGTTTCTCACTTTTATCTTTAAAATACCAATCTGTAAAAAACCAATGAGCTGTTCACAGACCACGTGTGCACTTTTCTGCAAGGCTTTTCTACTATAAGCAGCAAAGATGGAAGGATGCATGCAATGATGAAAACAAAGCCTCCAAACCTGATGTGCTTTTTATTCATGAGCTTTTTAATATGCTTCTGCCCAGCATTTCCTTCCATCTCCCACTGCTGTAATTGAGCTAAACTGTTCATGCCGGGTTTTATGACTCCTCAGAGGTTGCCCTCTGTGATAATTCCTCACCAAATTACCAATAATAAGGGAGTAGGACTACACCCCCACAATGCCTCATGACCTTTGGGCTCTCAGATTTAGAGGCGGGGGAAGGGATAATGAAAGCTGTCTCTTGCCTACATCCTCCCAGACCGCCCCTCCAACAATGCCACCCCTCTCCTCAGCTTGAGCGCCCGGCTTTCTAAAGAGACACTGTCTTCTGGAGTTCGCACGAAGAAAGCACTTGCCTTTGAGATTCCACAGGTTTGATTTGTCCAGTCATAATCATTGACGCTTCAGATGGCTCCTTACCTGAATTCACTATTGTCTGAGACACTCCAGGTGCCACGGTGCAAGGCAGAACAGTGATAATATGCTTTCTGTGTCAGTGAAATAGCCTGGAAACACCTAACGAATCAACACCACCTGATGGTTTCCTCACTGGAGCAAGCTAGAACACTATGTGTGCCAGCTTTCTTTCTAATCTGGGACACAGTAAACAGTGGCACAGGTCAATTCCCAATCGTTGCATTCTTAAAAATTCAAAAACAAAAGTTATGTATTTAAGGGGATGTGAGCTCAATATGTTGCTCCCTAATGCTTGACCTGGATCTGCCTTATGCTTCTACATTGTAATTACTCCAGCCTCAGAGAGATCCCCTTTTATACCAATGAGCGTGTCTCAATCTGCCGCTGAGGTTGTCTACAGTGTGGTTTACTGAGCTTTTGGAAAAAGAATGTTCACTATTGATTTGACCTATTTTTCAGGCATTGAGACTTTGGTGAAAGATAGCTCTGTTTCTTCAGCCTGATCACGCTCTTCTCTCCTTTTTGACTCATTTAGCTCATGTGGACTTCTTAAGCTGTCAGTCGTGGCTCCCACATCTCCAATTGCTTATATTGCTATTCCTTGATTTAGCAACTCTACACACATTAATAATAATGAGTTAGCTTAATTTTGCATGACTTACGCCTCCCATCCTCCTCATGCCATTTTCATTGCATCAGTAATCAGGGATTACATCAATCAGGCTATTTGAAGATTCTCTGCTACCTAGTAACCTAGGTAGTGGGGTCATGTTCCTCCCATATGCACTGACAGAGAGGTGTCATGTCTGAAGCATCCTTCCAAATAAGGCATAACTTCAACTCAATCAAGAGAAAAACAGCAGAAAACCCAAACTGAGGCACATACTAAAAAATAACTGACCAGAACTGTTCAAAAGTTTCAGTCATGAAAGATAAGGAAAGACAGGATTTTCTGGAAGTTTTTTGATAGTAGATTTGTCAGTGGGTGTGAGGGGCTATCTCACTGATGTTTGGATTTGCATTTTCTTAATGATTAGTGATGGATTGAGCATTTTTTCATGTGCTTATTGACCATTCATATATCTTCTCTGGAGAAATTCAAATTTTTTGCCCATCTTGATATTGGGTTGTTTTGTTGTTGTTGAGCTTTAGAAAGTCTCCGACTTTTCTGGTTATCAACTCTTTATCAGATAACACAATATGCAAATATTTTCTCCCCTTCTGTGGGCTGCTTTTCTATTCTGTGGATAGTGTCTTTGGATACACAACATTTTTAAATTTTCATTAAATCCAATGTATCTATTTTTTCTTTGGTTATCTTGTCTTTGACATCATAGCTAATACATTACTGCCAAGGCCAATGTCGTGAAGCTTTTTTCCTGTTTCCTCCCAAGAGTTTTATTGTTTTAGGTCCTACATTTGGGTTCTTGATACATTTTGAGTTAATTTTTTTTACATGATGTTAGGAAATGGTACGACTTTATTCTTTGGTGCATGCATATTGTTTTCCCTGCACTGCTTGTTGAAAAAAATGTGCTTTCTCCATCTAATGGTCTTGGCATCCTTAGAAAAATCATCTGACCATATATGTGAGAATTTATTTCTGGGCTCTCTGTTCTGTTCCATTGGTCTTATATGTCTGTCCTTATGCCACTAGCCCCATCCTGTTTCGATTATTATAGCTTTGTAGTAAGGTTTTTTTTTTTTTTTTAAGATTTTATTTATTTGCCATAGAAAGAGAGAGCAAGAGGGTGAATACAAGCAGCGAAAACAGCAGGCAGAGGCAGAAGCAGGCTCCCCACCACAAGGAGCCCGATGCAGGACTCAATCTCAGGACCCTGGGATCATGACCTGAGCCGAAGGCAGACACTTAACCAGTTGACCCACCCAGGCATCCCTGTAGTCAGTTTTAAAAACAGAAATTGTAAGTCATCCAGTTTTGTTCTTTTTCAAGATTGTTTTGTCTATTAAGGTTTCCTTGAGATTCCACATGAATTTTTTAATGGATTTTTCTGTTTCTACAAAAAACTTCATGGGATTTTGAGAGCAATTGCACTGAATCTGTAGATCACTTTGGGTAGTACTGACATTTTAAGATTATCAAGTCTTCTGATCCATGAGCATGGTATATGTTTCCATTTATGTATGTCTTCTTTAATTTCTTTCAGCAATATTTTATGATTATAATGTATCTCCGGGTAGTTCCTTTGAATTCCTCTTATTTGGAGTTCATGAACTTCCTGGATATTGATATTCACATCTTTCATTGAATTTAGGACGTTTTCAGCTATTATTTCCTCAAATTTTCTCTGCTCTTTTCCTTCTCTTCTGGGACTCCTATGATGTATATGTTGGTCTACTAGTGGTGTCCCACTAATCCCTTAGGTTCTATTCACCTTTCTTTAATCTTTTTTTCTTTCTGTTCTCGGCCTCAATAATTTCTATTGTCCTATCCTTGACAACACTGATTCTTCAGCCTCCTTAAATCTCCATTGGAATCTCTCTAGTGAATTTTTCATTTCAATTATTGTGATTTTCAGCTCCACAATTTCTTTTTGGTTGTTTTAGTTTTCTATCTCTTTATTGATAATTCTATTTTGCTCACATTTAATTTGAATTTTTCCACATCTTCCTCTTTACTTGAGCAACTTTGAGGCAGTTGTTTTAAAGTCTTTATCTCATATACTTGTCATTCGTTCTTTTTCAGGGAGTTTTGTTGATTTATTTTTTTCCTTTGAAAGAGCCATATCTTTTTTTATATGTCTTGTAATTTTTTTTTGTTGAACTTAGCTCTTTGAATCTAGTGATGTGGTAACATGGGAAATCAGATTCTCCTCCTTCTTAGGGTTTGCTGTATTTTATTAGTTTTTGTTTGTTGTTGTCATTTAACTGTTATAGGCTGTTTCTATGTTGAGGATCAGCCTGGCTTATAAACTGAATATCTTCTCAGGTCTTTTATGAGACTTTCCTTGGGCATTTGTGGTCACTTTTCAATGTTTCCCTGCATATGCGTTGTTTTTAAATGTCTTAGCATTTAATGGCTGGCTCCTGAAAGGGGGCAAAGTGAAACAAAAAGGAGAGTTAAGAAGGCTCTTTAAATCCTCTGGAAGTAACTTCAGCTAGAGGGAGAGGGACTTGCAACAATGAGGGAAGGTGCAAAAACAGTGGATGCCTGCCTCTGCACCTTGGTGATCAGAAGCAGCCATCAGCAATCCAAATACACATCTCCAACCTTTGGAGGACAGACCCCCCCCTTTTCTAACCCTAGCACCCACATATTGTATGTAAGCTGCTCTAAGAATGTGCACAGCTGCCTGCCATGTGGCTGGGAGTAGGGGACAGGTAACTACTACAGTACTAAAAACTGAAATTGACCAGAACTAACTGTAAATTACCTTCTACAACTTCCTCTAGTATTCACAAGCATTTAGTAGATTCCAGAGTTCCGAAATAGTTACATCAGACCCATTTTGCCAATGCCATTGTTGTCTAGGTGGGGAGACAGATTTCTGGTGTTTTCTACTCTGCCATCCTCCCAGAGCCTAGTGCCTTATAAAACAAAATATACACTTCCATCTGACCTTAAAATTCCACCTTAAAAATATCTGTAAGAAAATTAGGCACACATCTACAGAAACACTTGCACAAGAGTGTTCATAGCACCTTCACTGACAGCAGCCAAAAACTGTAAACAGCCATGGATAAACAAACTGTGATATACTTGTATGATGGGGTGAATACTCAACAATATAAAGGAATAAACAGCTGACACATGCATCAGTGTGGATTAATCTCAAAAATATGTGTAAAAGAAGCCTTAAACAGAAGAATACATACATCATGATTCCACTTTTATGACATTCTGAACAGGCAAAACTAACCTGCAGTGAGGAAAAAAATCACCATAGTTCTCTAATTTCAGGGAGTATTAGGAATTAACTGGGAAGGTGCATAAGGAACTTTCTGGGATGACGGTAATGTTCTATATTTTAGTAAGAATTCAGATCACTGTATGTACTTTATACCTCAAAGCAATACACTTGTAACCAAATTCTGGTTGATGTACAGGCTAAAATATTTAGGAGGAAAATTTACTTAGGTCTATCACTTACCTTGAAATGCATTTTTTTAAAAAAGATCTTTATTTGGGACGCCTGGGTGGCTCAGTCAGTTAAGCATCTGCCTTTGGCTTAGGTCATGATCCCAGGGTCCTGGGATCGAGTCCCACATCAGACTCCGTGCTCATCAGGAAGCCTATTTCTCCCCTTCCCTCTGTTCCCTATGCTATGCTCTCTCTGACACAAATGAATAAAATATTTTTCAAAAAGATTTTTATTTATTTGACAGAGAAGAGAGAGAGTGTGTGCATGAGCAGGGGGAGGGGCGGGGGGAAAGGAAGAAGCAGACTCCCTACCAACCAGGGAGCCTGACGTGGGACTCGATCCCAGAACCCTGGGATCATGACCTGAGTTGAAGGCAGACGCTTAGCTGACTGAGCCACCCAGGCGGCCCTTGAAATACATTTTTAAAATAAAATGGATTAATGGATGGATAAAAGATGAATGGATACAAAGGTGACAAATGCAAACATGGTAAAATGCTAATGGTGAATATATGGCATTCACTCTAAGATTTTTCACTTTGGCTGTATGGTTAAAGTTTTTTGTAATAAAATCTGAACAGAAGGGGGAACAAAGGCAGAACAACGTGTGATCCCATCAGCATAAAATTTTAAGATTTTAAGAGTCTAATTATGTTGAGACATACATTAAAAGTTTTCTTGAAGACTACAAAAAAAACTTTAAGACAAACTATGGTAAATCCACAAAATGAAATATTATTTCCTAATAAAAAGAAATGAAGAACTGGATACATACTACATAAATGAAACTTGCAAACATGACGTCAAGTTAAAGAAGTCAATTGCAAAACCCACCTATTGTAGGATCTCATCTCTAGGTAAAATACAGACTAGGCAAATATACTGAGACAATAGGTAGTGGTTGCCTGGGGTTGAGGGGCAGGGACAGCGTAGGAAGGGAGAGTTTGAGGGGGGTTTTGTCTTCAGGTGATGAGAGGTTTCTAAAATTAGTAGTAGTGATTGTGTAACTGTGAATATACTAAAAACACTGACTCACTTACTCTACTTTATAGTATGTGAACTGTATCTCACTAAAGTTGGGTTTTCCAACAGCAAAAACAGAAACAAAACAAAAGAGAATTTGAGTAGTAATTACCTTAGGGGAGAGGCTAAGGATTTAGGGCTGGACTTCTATTTTATGCCTTTAGAGAATGTCTGAATTCTTTTCCATGAGAATATAATATGTTTCTCAAACAATAATCTTAAGAGAAAACAACTGACAATGCAACAGAAGACAAGGGGTCGAACACAGGGCCCTGCAAAGAGGTGTTAGCCAGGATTAGACTAGGGATTGGGAAGAATCCCATGGAGACAGGTGCTAAAACAGCCAAATTCATGAGTCAAAGTGAAAAACTGAAGAAGCTTGTAGCTGATCATCTCATATTCTACTCAAGTTAAAGTGGACAGGCTGGGATTAATACTTGAAGTGTGATACAGAAGTCTGGGGTAGCTCCTACAACGGACAGGGTGGTGAGTGGAAATGCGAGGAGGACAACACGGTTCTTTCCTGCAAGAGAGTTATTTCAGTCTTTTAAGTTATGGGGAGTAAAACTTGATGTATGTCCTCAGAAGAAAGTATCCTACTGTACAGAGATCACTGTTCAGAGCAATTTGGAGTCAGAATCTTCCTTCAATTCCTGGTAGTTGTGTGAGCTCAGAAAGATTACTTAACATCTCTAAACCTCGGCTGTCTTATCCTTATCCATAAAATGGGCATAACATCTACCCCAAGATTGTTGTGAAAATCTAATGATGAATATAAAATTCTTGGCACAATATAAGGCATATCGATTTGATCAGTGACAGCTATTGTGATTATTTGTTCATATTTAAGTTACTACCAGAAATAATATTAACAAACCCTTATTGCAGGTAGTAATTCCAGCTTACCATGTGCCAGGCTTTGTGTTAATTGCTTTCTACAGATTATCTAATACAACAACACTATAAAATAAGTACCATTTTGCCTGCACTTTACAAATGGAACTGAGGTTTAGTTAGATGAAGAAACTTCTCAAAGTCACATAGCTGAAAGTTATCGGAACCCAAATGACTCCAAGGGGCTGTGATTTCCAAGTCCACAGCCTTCACATTGGGTGCTCCAGCCGGAGACATCTTGCCTGAGAGCTTTGGTGAGGACGAAGAGGGCTGTGCCTGACATCCATCCCGATTCTGAGGTCTTACATCATCTAGTAGCAGCAAAGTAGCAGCTCAAATTAAATGATTAATTCAGAGTTATGATCTCAGAAGAGGTGAACTAAATTAGAGAATAAAGAAACAGAAAATCTGAACATCAGGGTATGGGCAAGACTATAACCAGAGCCAATCAATAAATACTGATCTAGTCCACCAATAAATGCACGTATCTTGTATCAGACTTTTAGGTTTGGGGAGCAACACGGAGCTATGCAACTTGTATTTTTTTCTAATATTCCTCTTAAAAGAATAATGTAATGAACATGTATCATAAAAAATTAAATTTTAATTCCCCCCAGCTAACCCATACTTTAGTCTCAATTAAAAAAAAATCTAATGTGACTTGAACTGATAGAAACCAACAGGATACACTATTTTAAAAAATCTGGGACACAGGAATTAGGACTATACATTTACTTTGCCTCCGTTATTATAAATATTTATTTACAGGCAGGAGGCAGTATTAGACAGTTAGATATTCTCCTGAAATCAACTTGAAGCCTACAATTTTTTTTTGTTACCAGTTTCTTCTTATAACTTGCCAACAGAGTGATCTTCATAAGTTACATTTTTATGTTTTGAAATACAAACTTATTGAATTTACAAGGATTTTCCCCTCCCCAACTCTGGAGTTTAGCTGAAAATGAAACACTAACTTTATATAGTTCTAAACCTGATTTGATTTAATTAGCCGACAGAGATCACACCTAAATCAAATGCTTTAAAACACTGGTTAAAGATGACACTCCTCTTGTCACATCACAGTGAGGTCTACGCCCCCTCCACTTGAATCCAAGCAGACCCTGTGACCGTGTGACAAATAAAATATTACAGAAGTGATGGCATGAAAGTCTCTGGGTCAAGGCCGCAAAGAACTGGCAATTTCCCCTTCCATTTTCCATTTTCCCCTACTATGTCTTAAAAACTGAGGCCTCTGGCTGAACCGCAGGGCAACAACCAGCACTAACTTGCGGGCCCAGTGCAGGAGCCACATTGGCAGTGAATTTTCCTTCTCCGCTTGCTAAACCCAAGAGGATACCTGAGGACCAGAAACAAGGTGTTCTTGCCAGGCCCGCCCAAACTGTGTGAACAAAACAATTAGCTGCTGGGCCACGCCACTAAGTTTTGGAGTACTATGCCACACAGCAGAAGACACGGGACCACTCGCCAACATATTCCCCTCATCATAAACTGATCTCAAAAGCCTGAACATGCCAACCCCACTGTCTCACAGCTACACTGATCAAATCTAGGAGTCATATGGTTCAAAAGGCCACAGGGGTCAGAGACAAACACACACAGTCAGGCGCCTGGAAACTCTTCAGTGCTTCTTTATTCGGATGCACCCACAGTACAGAACCTCTCACACGTCCGTGGAAGGGGAAGGTTACATTTCTCTTTGGGAGCACCTTCATTTTTGTGTTACCACTTTGAAGAAAGTAAATCGTTTTCAAAAACAGACATTTTCAATCCCAAGTGTTAAGACCCAGCTTGCACTTTGTTGTGTTGGAAAAGGAAGTAGCATATTTGAGCCAGAGCTCGAAGACTGGTGGCATTTTAACTTTGATGTGGATCAGAACTCTTCACTCTCTGGCTGAACGAGTCCATAATTTTCATATGCAACTTTTCATATCAAAAACATTTCATTTTTATCTCTACCCACAAACAGATGCTGTTTTAAACACACACACGCACGCACGCACACATACACACACACAATTAAATTTAAAACCAATATGAACCACAGCATTTTTAACAGGGAAAATAAACTTTTGCTGCCCTCTCCTGCTAAAACAATGAAATACTAAAATACCAAAAGATTTATAAAACTAAAGCGAAATTCTCAAACCAAAAGCAATGGATATGTCATTCTCATTACACTTCGATCAAAAATCAGACAACAACCAGAAAATGTATTGGTAATATTTATATTTGAAAGTTCCCCATTGATACATGAGGTCTGGATTACAACTTATTTACAATAAGTGATTTCAAAAAAAAAAGCAAAGTAAGGGAAGGGAAAGAAGGAAGGAAAGGGCTGGGGGGGAGGGAGGGACGAGAGGAAGGACAGAGGGGGAAAAAAGGGGGGTGGGAAGGAAGCAGGGAAGAAAAGGAAACCTATATTCATAGACATCATCAAATGGGATGTTTATTTCCAAGAGATACTACTGCTGCTATCGTGCACAAGAAGCAGCACAAATTAACATTCCACTAGATCAAAAATTTGCTCAACTTTCTCTCAAGATGCACAATCCTTTTAGATTTTCAAAATTAAATACCAAGAAATATAAAACGCATTGCCAAAATGCCTACTACAAAGATCTTTTGTGGGTCATACCTTAACTTCACTCAGAGAAGCAGCTGAGCCAGAATATAAAAATAAAAATATCGATGTGCAAATTAAATACCACTGATTGTGTCTGGTGCCACCTTTTGCTACAGGTGACATAACGTCATGATCACATTGGTTATAGCATCAAAAGAGAGAATCTCTTCATTTCCTGGGCCAGCTCAGTGCACCTAATTAAAGGGAAAGAACAAAACGAGAGGAAAACAAAAACAAAAACAACACAAAAAACTCTGAACACTTAAAAATGCCAATAACATCCATACATCTTCCCTTTCCCACCCCACCCCAATCCCCACAAAAAAATAAAAAAGCTTTTAAAGCTCTAAATATACTTTTTTTTTTCTTTCCATAGTGTAATTGAGCCTAGGGCTATACATGTAAGTATAGCTGGTACAATTACAAGCAGTTCCTGGCTCTGCACCCTGGACTGTCCCACGCATAGAAGGAGGTACAAAATAAATTAAACCCTTCCATTTAGGCAAGCAAGCCCAAGATGAAGGAGCATAACCCCGCTTGTGAGTATCCAGCGGCATCGAGGGTATTATTTCTTACTTTTTTTATTTTTTATTTTATTTTATAAAAAACAGAGGTCAGGGAGAGCAAAATATAATAAGATCTAAAAGAACAAAAACTAAACACTGACGGGAAACAAATGGGGACACTTGCACAATGAGAAAAGGAATGCATGCTTGATTCAAAGTATGAGATGGGTCAATTCATTCACATGGTTGCTCTGGGCCCCAAATGCAGGCCCCAGCATCATTCAAAACCACAGGGTTTGGTTTGGTTTGGTTTTTTTGTTCTTCCAAAGACACTCTTTATCCTACCCCTGAAACCAATATGGTAGGGATGAGGTTGGAGTGGCCATCACTCACTAACTACAATATTTGCTATTTAAAAAATATATTTATATATAGTTCTGGAAATTATGAAGCTAACAAAATGTAACACAAAGATGCATCTGTCACAATGAACTCAAGTTGCAGCAACAGCAGAAATGTGGGAAAGGACACAGAGAGAGAGAGGGCTGCTGTAAATGCAGCAAGTACAGCCGTAACTATGTCACATAGTGCAACAGTCAGATTACCTCAGTTATTCTGCGTCACTGGACACAACATGACAAATGTCACATTGTCACTTTCAGCTAAAAAAGAAAAGACAGTGTTTCTTCTCAGAAGTTGCCCTATACATTTTAGACATATAATTGTTTCTGTAAATATGTCTAAAATTTGGCTTTGTTCTTCTCGGTTTGGAATGATCAACATACATACAGAATTAACACCAAGGGGCTCTGCGCAGTCCTCACCACAACTCGGAGGTCAAGGGAAGGTGCAAAACGGGATCCTTGTCTTTCTCATTTCAAATGACTGCATTTCATTGCAATGGGCAGGGATAGTTCATAAACCTGTGATTTTAATGAATTCTATCTAAAAAGATGAATTGATGGCAAAGAAAAGTTTATACGTCAAAAACAAACGTAATGCAGAGTCAGAGCTAACGGGCTCAAATCAAAAGGGCTAAAGGAGATGATTTGTTACAAATTTATTTTTTATCTTCAGTGTTTCAACTTGCACCTTTGCTCCAGCACTTTTAAAGTAAGTTGTTTCGTTTGCCAGCCTCTGCCAGCTTTACACTGAATCCCCAATAATGCTCTTAAAAACAAAACAAAACAAAACAAAAACTCTTCATTCCATTAAACCATGTTGTGTTGGGTGTTGCATATGACTCTTTTACTGCTCTTTCTTTTTTCAGAATTAACATAGCCAAGGTCTGTTTTTGTCTTACAAAGTTACTGAGATGACAATATCCATAATTAGCAGACTGTGATGCATAAACTGTGACCTGATAATCCTGAAACACTTAATAGGGGAGAAAGGTCAGTGGTTTTTTTTTTTTCCTTTTTCTTGGAAACAATAAAACCGCATATTCTACTTTTTATTTAAGTGGAAGGAAGAGAATATACAAGTCCATATTGATATTATACTTCTACTAAGAGCAACAACAGTTCATATGTTCATGTTTGCTACTATCACAATTCAGTACATGAACACAGAATCGGCTCTATGCCACGAATACTGCTGGAGGTGATGGTTTAGGATTATCACTCACTGCTGTCACGTTCATAACAAGCAAAAAGCATCCTGAAAATAAATTCCAAAACATGTATCTTTCAGTACATAAATAATGCAACCGCATCAGGTAAGTACATACTCGACACAAATTTCATCGGCATTTTTATCTCCCCAAGATGTAAGATTCCTCTTTTAAGTACAAAGCAGAGAGCCAATAAGATATATATCTAATACAGCCCTAAATTTTGGTTTTTTTCTTAAACAATTTGGTCACAATGCACCTTTGATATAAAAGCATTTTTAAACTTTATTATTAATACTCAGGACATTAGGGATTTCCAGATTTTTTTCAGTAGCATTTGTAGAACCACTTTTGGTAACAAATACAGTAGTCAGGAATACGCATCCAATTCAGAATGCATAGTCATTGTTATCCTGAATCCTTTCCGGCTAAAAACAGGGCTGGCGCTATGATGAGATATAGAACGAGAATCTACAAAAAACACTGTAATATGTTTGTTTTTTTCCACAGAGGCTACATCCTCTTTTGCTGAAATACTTTATAAATACATATTAAAAAGTAAGGCAACAACTCCAAACAGTCCAAGCTGTTTGCTCAACTCTCTTCCCAATTAGATTCGCAATCCTGGCGATCAGTTTCATGGTTGTACTGTTTAGTGTTTGTCTTTCTTATTACAAAATGGTCCAAAAGGATGTTTTCTGACATTTCTCGAACATCTCTGGTATGTGTGCTTAATGATGTATGCAACTAATACTGGTCAGGTACTGAAGCCTATGATGTCCCAGTGCCTGTTTTCAAAGGATTCAAGACATTGATTTGGATTCACCATAAACTGAGGCATGAATCCAAAATTCCCTTCCCTACTATGTTTATCACCTCTTCTCTTTTACTTCTAATTTTAAAACTAAAGGAGTACCAGGACTACCTGGCTACTGGAAAGATGTTCACTCCAGTCAACAAAACTTTTTATCAGGGACCTTTACAATTCCTGGCCCCATTCCACACAGACATTCAACTCATGAAGATGTGCAAAAAGAAAAGATGTTAAGTTACAGTCAAGTTATCCAGAAGAGGGTGTTATACAAACTTATAAGGAAATGACAAGTCTTTTTTTTTTCTTCCATTACTATAAATACATTTAACAGCTTAGCAGAAAGACAAGCTAAATTTAAGATTGTTCACATTTGCAAATTGTTTCATACTCTCTGCTAAGGATAAATAAGGAACTCCTGATAATAGAATTTTAACATAGCAATTTCATCAACAGATCTTTGAAGACTGCTTTTTGTTTTTTAAAGAGGGTTAGAACAATGATTATGTTTGCAAAGTTCTGAGAAGTCCATCTACTGTCCAAACTTTGGATTGAAGTCCTTATTTTTTTTTCCTTTACTTAGAGACGGGTATATACAGTGCTGTTGTAATAATGAAACAAATGTGAAATCTACTGCAAAGTTGCACAATACAGAAAACTGTTGCTCCATCTTCTACTACATAAATGTGTGACTCCACAGGTTAGTGATGTTGCTGTTGTTATTTCTGTTAAGTTGGAATTATGCCATCACGTCTAAGCCCTCTCTTTAATTCCAGATCCTCCAGTTTTTTCCATAGTTCTTCACGCTCTTTTTCTTTCTTTTTCTCACTGGGAAGAAAACGGAACATAAGGTAAACAACTAGTTTGAAAAGACTGTCTAACAATAACTGCCCCTTTCACATACTTTTCCCCCATGTAGGTTTTACAAGTAGTCTTTGAAAAGTTTGGCATCAAGCTTGTGGGTGTTTTCTCTTTTTGGTTCTTCTCTTGCTTTTTTTCCCTTGATACTTACATGCACAGAAAAATAGTATTAGTGTACTTAGCAAGAGATGACAGGACTATTTTAAGATTTCACATTAATATTCTTTTCTACTTAGCTTATTAATGAAAATTAACTTCAAAACAAAAATGGGGATCATTTCTATGTATCTGTTATCTTAAAGATCCAAAAATACCTTAAGTGATTTTTACATGGGGTCTAGTTAAAATTTAATTTTCTCTGTCTCCAAATAGTTTCTCAAAGGGAATGCTAGAGATTATACTAATACAGACAGTCATAGGTCAAGAAAATATACTTCCCCTTTATTATTATTTCCCCTACACTAAGTGTATTAAACTCTTTAGCAGAATCTTGTTCTTACTAGTATTAATAAACCACAAAATCCAAGTTATTAACTTATTTTATACCTACATATACGACCAAATGTTCTTTCTTTTGTGAGTTCATTTTTAATGAACTGAAAAGAACTTCGTTGACATTATTATGAGTTAAATTTTTAACGTTCCAAGCCTTCAAATTTGGTTCACTATGAGGTTGACTAGTAATTTCCAGATTTTCAAATTTCACTGTTTGGTAAATTAGACTAAAAAACCAGATGTCCAAAATAAGATCAACATATTTTATTTGCCAAGGACATTTTAGTTCACCATATTTTTATAAAAGGATGTTAATTTTAACATCAACCAGGTAGAAAGTATAAAATAGAGGAATATATGACTACCCTGTAAATTAAGTCAATTCCTATTCAAAATAATTCACTGCTGTCCCTAGCTTTCTCATACTGTGATGAACCAGTAAACAACAGACTCAGATAGTATTTGTGAATCCATAAATTCATATAATTCCTGAAAATGGGCTCTGCCATCTGAGGCATGAGGAATATGATCCTTGTGCTACTTCACCCAATAAGGATTTAACTTCAGTTACAATACAATATTTACTTAAGGAAGTCTATCTACATAGGTTAAGTAAAACTTGTATATAGTTCCAAAGCCTTGTATTTTTAATACCATCACCAATTTTTAAAAAAAATTATCTGATATCGATACCAACACAAATTAATTCATCCCCTCCCCCCAAAATCTCTAGAAATACCTAAGTAATTTTATGTTCTAACTCCACAAGTCTTGAAGAAATAGTTAGTTATGTAATATAATAATTAATATTATTTCATAAAGAATATTTCAGCAATTCAGGCCTTGTATACTGGAACTAGTTTCAGCTATCTGGAATACAATCTGCACAATATGAATCTCAAAGGCCATAACAATTTTTGAAACGATTATCTATTGGGTAATTTTGACCCTGAAAAATTATATTTAGAGAGCAATAGGGACAAAATAAGATGATCCTCCAGTCATTATGAATTCCAGATTCTTAACTATAAGCCATTTGGCAAATTCATCATTTTGGGTTCCTCAGTAAAGGAACAACATTAGGTCTAAATAAACGTTATCACAAAACACTGATAACCTTTTCATTTGGATGGAAAAGAAGGTGGTCAGTAAGGGCTTAGGAACTTTCTTCAATTAAAACACAGGTTAAACATGTTAGGTTCATACTCCCCTAATTTGAAGTTTAAATTAAGTGCTAACATCATTAAAACACTCCTCATCTTGCTCCCAAAACATTTCATTCACATCTTTGATGGAGAGTTTTATGGCATTCAAAGCAATTTATCCTGTGGGGCTTTTCTTCCAGATGAACTTTATGCTGAGTTATTAAACATCTTTTATACTGACAACTTTATCTTCAAAAATTTTAAAAAACTCTGAAATAGTTACTGTCGTCCCATTCTTTCCTACTTTTCTCTCTCCCTGTAGGTGGGAATTTTAAAGCTTAACCACGCTGTCATGCTAGGGATAGGGATACTGTCAATTCTCTTCCAATTTCAATTACACATAGCACGAATGCAGGCATATGTATCTAACAGTGCTATTTATTCCACTCAACATTTTCAGATTCGTATAAAAATCTGATCTACATCAAAATACTTAAATGTGCTGTCATCCAGAAGTGAACTCCTCCAGGTAGTTCTTCTCTAACAGCAACAAATAAATCTCTCCTTTCTCTTTTCCTAATCCCTCCCACATCCAGGGAGAAGCCAAATGTCTATTCAGTACGATCTGCTATAGCTCATTTGACAAAATACTACCCTAACTTAAAAAAAAAAAAATCCTTCTCTCATTAAGAAAGTCTGCTCACGATAAGTCACTCTAATACACCCCATCTTCAGAATCAACTTCGCTGTCTATTCTTGGACCTCTTGGTCAACATATCTTTTCCAAGAATTTGGTCTATTTAGCTTAAATGATAAATGACCAGAGAACAGTTTTACCACCGAAATTCAACAAATATGAATTTAATTCCATCTGAATATTTTAGAAATAAGGTCTTCGTCTTCATTTCTCTTAATGGGACGCTACAGATTTTGATTTAATCCTTATTGAACTAGGATAATCATTAGAGTTTTTGGTTGCTATAAAAAGAAAGAACATTACATACAACACACTCTGTAATGGCATGCCATTTGGTATGAGAATGTGCTTTTTATTTCCTCTACTTAGATAACATTTTTAAAAACCTAAAGTTTGAGACAAGGAGGGTTACAAATGTAACGAGTTACAACAACTGCAAATACTTAAAAGTTCTTTAAATTACAAATATGGCACAACATATCCCATAACTGATACTTATTCTAATACTGTACAAAATATCCCAGCTTCTTCGGTCTATAGTTGAAAATTTGCCATATTCCATAATTAGAATGCTCTGCAATATAACCATATCCTGGTAATTTTTGTAAAAAATCACTGTGATAGTCCTTTACTCCGCCACCAAATCTTTTCCCTCATTGCTCTTTTTATCAGTAAAATCCAAGTAACACATGCAAAATCAGGCAAAGCAAAGAAGCAAGGGAACCACAGAAACAGCTTTGGTAAGGAGCTTCAGCAAGGTCTTGGGTATGAACACTCAAACACCCCCCGGGGATCTTCTAAAGTCCATGATTTTGTAATACATGAAGCTGACATTTGCTTCTGGATCCAAGCTAAACCAGAAGCTCAACTACTATCAAGCTCTCTAGACTTTCCTCGACTTCACCAAGTATGTCAATCCCATGCTCTAAATATTTGTGTCCCATCCCACCCAAAATTCTTATATTGAGATCCTCACCGTCATGGGTGATGGGCTCAGTAGCTGCACTTCTGGGAGATGATTAGGTCATAAGGTTGGGGCCCTCATGATCGGCATTAGTGACCTTATAAAAGAGATCCCACAGAGATTCCTGTCCTTCTCTATCATGTGAGGACATGGTGAAAAGGGGCTGACTAGGAATCAGAAAGAGGGCCCTTATCCAACCACTCAGAGATATAAATTTATGTTTATAAGCTACCCACAGCTTGGTGATATTTTGTTATAGCAGCCCAAATGGACCAAAACAACATCTTTTGGGTAGATGGACATGTTGAACAAGAAATAACAAAGTTGAAAAATCATGTAAGTAAAATCAAGAAAGGCTTTACTAAGCCATAACGTTTATGTAAAGAGTTCAACTGGGTTTTCCTTCTTTTTGGTCTCAAACATTTTAAGATTTGTATAATAGCAGACTCTTCACCTCCATATTCTTTTCACTGTCCTTTAAATCCTAATGAACTTGTGTTCTAGAGCAGTAAGTAAGGTCTGGGCCAAAAGAGCTAAACAAAAATGGTGCCTCATCCCTCCTGCTGCTGGAGTAAAGTAAACAAGATCTGCCCAATTCTAGTTCAAGTAAGTTCAGAATGGGAGTGAATCCAGATGGCAAACTACCCCAGGCCTGAAATATCCATTATGGGCCAGGCCCTTAACCCTGAGGCAGAAGAGAAACATTACTGAAGGGAAGGAGGAAAGCAGCCTTTCTTAAAATGATACTGTGTTACCTACTGGCATGCTAATGAAGACACACAGCTAATGAGCATGCAAAAATGAACATATAAATCAATAAAACTGTGCTGCTTATGATTTTGGGTGCAATTAGGCAACTGCAGCAAAGAGCAAGGAAAGAACTCAACAGTTTTATGCACAGCTGACAAAAAAGCTTTAAAAAGTTACCGCTGACGATCTGACTTGTATGTGGCTGTCAGCTCATCAAACATGGTGCTGTTCATTTCCATAAAGGCCTTCAACACATTGTACACTAGCGCCACGATGGCCCTGGGAAGCACAGAGAAAAGAGAACGTGTTGGTGAGTCTTACATAATGGGAACTGCATGGAGAAAGCGAGAGCACAAGCTGCATCTGAATGAGTTCCTTGCATTGCAGAATCTCCATCCCTTCTTCATTGAAACAACTAGAAAGCACCTATGGTTAATTTCCACATGAAGAGAGTTCTATTCTTTACTATTCTAGGCAAGATATCTTTCTGAGGGGTTGGCAGGATTAGAAAAAGAAAAATCTAATTTTGCCTTTCTAATTATTGGTACCCAGAATAGACTTGCCTGTGGGCACTTGCTAACTTCATTTAATAAAAAGACAAGAATAAAAATAAAGCCACTTCACCCTAAAAAGGAGCACCTGTGCTAGGACTGACCTTAGAGACTTGAATTTGCACAGATTGCTACATTATATTTATTTATTTATTGAGAGAGGGAGATGGGGAGAAAGACGGGAGGATGGAGAGTGAGAGAGAAGTAGGGGGAGGGGCAAAGGGAGAGCATCTTAAACAGGCTCTACGCCCATCATGGAGACTGACACAGGGCTTGATCTCACAACCCTGAGATCATGACCTGAGCCGAAGTCTAGAGTTGAATGCTTCACTGACTAGAGCCACCCAGGTGCCCCCAGAATTTTATTTTTAAAGTAATAATACACATAATTCATCAAAATCAAATGCTGTTCTCATGGAAACAAATGACATATACATTATTCATATTCAAAGATTTGGTACCAAACCTCTGTAACTGGGTAGTTTAAGACAAGTTAAGTTTCTAGTTGTGATTTGTTTCAGTCCATTCATTCCTGCTAAGTCTCCTTGCTGACCCAACATTTACTCTGGTACGGTGACCAGCAAGCTGGGGATGGCTGCTATTAGCCATGGAACAGCTAAGTGGCCAAAATGGCAGCACATCTTTCTCAAAAGGAAGACTAAGCTCTTGACAACATGAGGACTGTGCCCATGACAACCTCAGTATTTTCAGACTAGACTCTAAATAGCATTGCCCTTTGTAAAAATGTACCTTATTAGTGTTTTGCAACAAACTTGCAACCAGTATCCCTGAAGAAAGCATTGTTAGGTTAGGCCACAGGTTAAATAAGCCATGGGTTTGATGTTTCCAAAATGTTAAGTGTACTTGCTGTGTTGCTTCTGCCCTGTGCCCATTCAAAGGAAAACTTCAGCTCCCTTCTATGGAGGTGAATGACCTTCTCACGTATAATGGGCATGGATGGAGAAGGGCCACATACAGCACACTGGGCAGTGATAGAACCTTACCAGAACCACTGTCTAGGTCCTCAAGAGACTGCCTACATGATAAGACTTTACTGTTCACAAGTTCTAGTAACAAACTTTGGCAAATCTGAAAAATGAGAAATGTGGTATTTTACAGTTGTATGCAAAACTTCAAAACACATACTATGAATATACTTATTGCATCTACTAGTATCTAATACCATACTAAATTTTCTTTCTATTCCACAGAGAAACATGTAAAGCCATTCAAATGCAGAATGCTTTAACTTTTATAGGACTAGATGTGAAACATCTCCTTTCAAGGTTTTAAACTTTTTTTTTCCCTAGAGAACATGAACACTGACTGAGTTGGTTTTTAAGAAATGGAGCATGCTAAAATGCAAATTGATTCAAGCACCTTCCTCTCTACGACTTCTTAGTGTTTCCTCATCTTCCACTGGTGAAGGTTCATGTGGGCTCAACTCCTCTTTTTTAATCCCATCTTCCAGCATCCTCCCCAAAAGACCAGGTACTTTAGCCCTCTCAAATTCACCAGTTTCAGAACCTGACAGGTGATTTTTACATTTTGGGGCCTTTAATGTGAAGAAGACACCCCCATCCACCTGTCAGTCTGAGCATCAATACCCGCAAGCCCCTCCTCTCACTCCAGAGTATCCCCAAAATAGTTCTGCTACATTCACAGGCAAATCAGGAACCCCTCAAGTAAACAGACATTTTACAAAACAGTGTTTTTTAAATGCTGTTATGTTAAACTATCTGCTTACTTGTGAGTCTCCCTAAACGGTCAGTGAATTTCTAAAAGCTAGGCATTTTCATATATCAGTCTACACCAACAGGCACAGCATTTGGCACATCACAAGCTTTCAAGACATTTTATTAAGCAAAAGAGAAGGAGAAAAGCAGAGAAGGAAAGGGGAGGGAGGGAGAAAGGGAAGGGGGAGAGAGGAAAAGTGGGAAGGGAAGGCAAGAAGAGGGGAGAAACTGAAAACCTACGGATTCCAATGTTCTTTTGAAATCCTATAAAGACTGGAAAACATGATGGGGAGGATGACATTAGAGTTTTCTTCTATCAAACTCATGATGTATTCATTATTCCAATAATACAGGGCCCTTTCTGCCACCTATGAAAAAAAAGAAAAAGGAAATATAAAGAGAGAGAAAAAGACAGATAAAGCAAAGTTAAAATCTCTCCAAACAAAAATATTTTAAAACTATTTTCATATCATTCAATCAAATGTGAAATTAAATATTAATCACACTTTACATTTCTGTGGATTTAAATTTCAGAAAGTTCCAAAATGGTTCATCAACTTGGAAAAGGAAAAAAGTTTTCCTGCCTACTTCTTTATGTTTTCCTTTAATACTGCCCATTTCATCTGATTCCACATTTTCCCCATCCAGCTCCCAAACTCCAAACACCTTTCCTCTACTTCTAGCTGCACACTGCTGTCCCTGTGTCTTTAATCCTCTTCTGGCTCACTTCTTTTTTTTTTTTTTTTTTTTTTTTT
>PITA01022252.1:0-30872 GCA_004023965.1 Spilogale gracilis | reverse complement strand
ATGTAAATACAGAACTTAACAACGACCTGATGTAGAAACCTCGACTTCTTTCCTTTTCTCGTTCCTAACACTTCAGCAAGTCCTGTGAAATCTATATCCAAAATACATCTTGACTATGCAAAAGTCTGCAATTTTTAATTAAAATATTTGGCCCACATACTTATTGACCTCTTTCCACACTAAAATAAAGTTCTCTTTTTTTAAAAAAAAAATGAAGTTCTTGCTCACTGTTGAATACCCAATAATTGTGCTTGCTGCAATGTAGGTGCTTAATAAATATAAATCAATTGTTGAGTGAATGAATGGACACATACATGTTTGGTAAGCTTCGATGCCATGTTGTGACATATTGATTTTATTTCAAAAAAGATATTGGCCCATACAGGGTGGTGGTCTGTCTAGTTACCAGCACCTTTATAAGCACATTAATCGAGTGAGATAAAGTTTATGTATTTTTTTACCTTGTAATTTGAAACTATAAATCTCCATATAAAGGAAACATATTTAGCCGTTCATTAGTCATAACTTGCCTATTCTCCAAAAGGAGTTTAAGGTGACCGTGAATCAAAACAACAACAGCAATGTAAACATCACTTAAACCTCTTGCCAAATAATAATATTTTCTTGAATCCTGCTCTTTGGGCTTTTGGTGTGACCAAGTTTAGTACAAGGGATAAAGCTGGACCACAGAGCTGGACAAGCCAGATTTCAGTCCTGGCTCAGCCTCTTACTAGCTGGGTAAAGTTGGCTCTATTTCTCCACTTCTCTAGGCTTCCTGTCTCCATCTGCAAAATAAATCAACCTCACAGAGTTAGTGTGTGGATTCAAATCTCATGCAAGTTAATACTTGTTGCGTCCAACACACCATCATTGTGTCAGTTAACTTTTGTAACAAAGCACTCCCAAAATTTAGTGACTTTTCACAACAGTCATTTATTTAGCTCCTGTTTCTGTGAACTGGCTGTGTGGTTCTCCTAGTCTGGGTCAGGAGACTCTGCTGGGCTCTCTCATGTATTTGTGATGGCAGTTGGACTGGCAGTTGGGTGACCTAGGATCTATGATGGCCTCACCAGGTGTCTGGCTATTAGCAGGCTATCCGCCAGGGTGACAGGAGTGATTGGGCCATGGTCTCTCATCTTCCAGCAAGCTTGTTCTGGCTTCTCCACATGGTAGTTGTTGCAGAGCTCCCAAAAGCAACAAGAGAGAGCAAGGTCGAATGCATAAGTATTTTTCAAGACTTTGCTTGTGTCACATTTGCTAAATTCCCATTGGTTAAGAAAAGCACAGGGCTGGCCAGGAATCAGTGAAGGAAATAATTTATGGCCATTTTTTACAGTCTACCACAATCAGCAATGTCGACATCATTGTAAAAGACAAATATTTGTTGAGTATTTACTAAGTGGCAGGTGCTGTTCTAATCAATTACATTTATAAAAGCTTATAATCCTTACCTCACCTTCATGAGGCAGATACTGTTATATTCCCATTTTGGAGAAAAGAACACAGGCATAGAATGACAAAGCAACCTATCCAAGGTCACACAGCTAGGAAGCAGGGGAGCTAGGATTCAAACCAACACATTAGAACCACATTTATAATGATTGTTCTACAGTACATCCTCTTCCCACTCTGTATATGTGGGACTTTCCGCTGTTGCTTCCTTTTTTTGTAAGTGGACGATCTAAAAGCCTGATTTGAACATGTTCCCTGAGCACTGCCATATCTACCAGCACTTCATCCATGTTTCAACCTTCTAATAGGTACCTTATTAAAGCTTACCCAGTATTTGTATGACTGGAATGTGTTGGTCCAGATCTTGGTAGAACCTGTTGATTCTTTTTTGTTTTTAGTGGAATGTTAGCAATGGTGGGAGACTTTATTCTAGAACTCTTCATCTTTGTTTCTTCAGAGAAGTTTGGGGACTGGGAAACAAGTGGCTGATGGCAGTGCTGCACAATTATTTAATACATACATAACATTTACATATGTTGGAGATAAACTGCAACCCCTTGAGATCAGAGCCCATAACTTTTTCTGTGTCTCCTTGGCAACTAGTAAAGGAAGGTGACATGTTGGGGGAGCTCAGTACATGCAAGGGGCTTCGTTTATTGTATATAGCTACAGCCATGTTCATATCCCATTAAGATATTGATCACACACTTACATACTAATAGTGACCAGATACTGGCAGTATGTGACCACTAGAGAGGGTTGGGGACTGATGCCAACGGAGAACTCATGCCCCAGGCAGTAGGGAAAGGTCTAGCCATTTGACACCACATGGGAATGTTCAGTGTTGCCAGATTGTTCCAGTTTTTAGGAAATGGAAGTAACTTCAAATGTGTGTGTAAACTTCCCTGATTTTATTTTAGTTTTTTAAAGATTTATTTATGTATTTCAATAACTTTTACACCCAGTGTGGGGCACAGACTCATGACCCCAAGATCAAGAGTCACATGCTCTACCAACTGAACCAGCCAGGTGCCCCCATTGTCCTGACTTTAAAACACTATGTGTCAGATCAAACAGGTCTTTTGATAAATCTGACCCATGGCCAGCCAGCATCCCCCTACATGAGGCACTGGTTGGCACATCTGTATTGTATTACAGCTGTCTCAAAGGCCCACGGAGGAAGGGGAGCCACAGAATAAGGCAGAAATGGAGCAGTAAGATAAGAGGGACAGGACTTCAGGAAAGATGGATGGTTGTCTGTTTCAGAGATTTCACAGAGGTCAAGGAAAAGAGAGTAAGAAAAGGCCACTAGGGTGATAGATTAAAAAATAAAATATAATCTTAAAAAAAGCCACTTGATTGGAGTAAATTATTTGATACAGCACTACATTCACTGAATGTGTTCTTTTTTAAAAAAAAAATTTATTTATTTTTTTGACAGAGAGAGATCACAAGCAGGCAGTGTGGCAGGCAAAGGGAGAGGGAAAAGCAGGGAGCCCAATGTGGGGCTCGATCCCAGAACCCTGGGATCATGACCTGAGCCGAAGAGATGTTTACCGACTGAGCCCCCAGGAGCCCCCACAGAATGTGTTCTTAAAAAAAAAAGAAAGGAAGAAAAAAAGAAAAAGAAATCCATGGTCAAATCCATGGTCAAGTACATGAGAAGTACTCCAAACACACAGTTAAACAAAATAAAATGGATTTCTTTACTCTGACCTTTTCATTCCTTTCATATGACCTTATGAAAGGTCATAAAGACATAAAGATATGTCTTTAATATCCTAATATATACAATGTAAATATTCAAAAGGAGAAATAGGTGCTGTTTCAATGATCAAGGAGTCCTTATTTCCTATAGTCCCTTTAGATCTAATGCCCTGAGTAAAACATTTAGGAAAAGCAGGATAAGGGGCTGAATGAGCCACTGGGCATCTCTGAAGGAGTGATGTGGAAACTGGAATGCAAAGGTAACAAGTGAGGTGAAGTGAGCCAGTGGAGCAGCTTGACATGTAAAGAAAGTAGATAATAGATAAACCCATTAGTAACTAAGAACCATCAGCATATTAATCTTTTTAAAATAAAGCCCTTTTAGCATCATTTCTCTGATAAAAAATAAACCAAAAAAAGTGAAGGTTTCTTTACCTCTGATAGATTAAACCTCTTTGCCTGACGTTCAGGGCTCTCCTTTATCAGGCCAGTTGACCTTTCTGATTTCCTAGTTATGTCCAACACTCATTTTCTGCTCCAAATACCCTGATCTGCTCACTGTCCTTAGGGAATTTTCTGTTTTGCAGCTTCTTCACCCTTGTTTACAGTGTGAGTTTCCTCCCTCAGCTGGCCTCCCTCAGCTGCTCTGATTAGAGCCGTGTCTGTTTTCCAAGGTAGAGCTCAAATCTGCTTTTCTCAGAAGCCTTTAGCCACCAAACCTCACACTGGATTCTTTTCTCTGAACTTCTGGAGCATTTAAACTTTTAAAGGATTCATTTGAGACTTAGTATGTTGGACATTGCCGGTATGATTCAGAACTGAGAGAAGAAAGACATGTCCTAAGCTCTGCAACTCTCAACCCTGGTTTGCCCTCACAATACACCCAAATAAGGTTTGGATGATATTATCCAGCAGCACATGAGAGCAAGGGTACAACCCCATCACGGTGAATTCCATAGACTGTGCTCTGTTGTTATACAAGCATGTGCTATTCCTTGAGGATGGAAGAATCCATTCTCTACTTGCCCAATAGTGATGGGTGCCATTTGTAGACACTAAGTTGAGCACTTTACATGTATAGTTTTGGTGGATCCCACAATGTCCCTAAGAAGGGGCATTAGTATCCCCACTTTACAGAAGAGTAAGGTTTCTCTAAACATTCAAATCAGCTTTTTCATGTTTATGACCCTCTCTTTAGCTGGTCAAGGCAGAGCCAGCCACACAACCCCACATACCTGACCCCAAGGCCTGGGCTCTTTCTGTTCTAGCACAACATCTCCATGGCCACACTGGCCACCAGAAATTTAAAGACAGAGAATTAAAGCTCAAGAATTCACACTCTTCCTTAGAGTGGCAGGTATCTACCAACAGGGTGTAGAAGGCAATGTAGAAGTCTAGTTAGAGTCAGTGCAGTTTGAATTTCATGGGTATTCTAGGAACATTCTAGGGTCTCCTAAGGACCGAACACAGCCTAGCCGGTGTCCTCTTGAGAGCCAGTGGGTCCTGGTTAAGGTAAGATTTAGAGTGTGCAGCATCACAGGGGCACATGCACAGCCTGGAGAACCCATGAGGGTCTGTTCTCCCTCAGGAACTCAATGACGTCACTAGGGGGATTGACCTCCATTTTCACCCTACTATGAACTCTTTTCTTATCTTTCTGTCTCTCTTACTAGACTTTTTAAAGATTTTTTTTTTTTTTTTTTTATTTATTTGACAGAGAGAAACACAGCCAGAGAGGGAACACAAGCAGCGGGAGTGAGAGAGGGAGAAGCAGGCTTCCCGCCGAGCAGGGAGCCCGATGTGGGACCCGATCCCGGGTCTCCAGGATCACGACCTGAGCCGAAGGCAGTCGCTTAACCAACTGAGCCACCCAGGCGCCCTCTTACTAGACTTTTAACTCTCTGCAGGGAAGAGCTATCTTATTTACCTGACCTGAAACATAACTGGTATATAAATACAAAATAACTACTTGTTGATTTGATGAATGAATGACAAGGCAAGGTGCTCAAGGTGGAGACAACACAACATAGTAAACTTTTATTCTATCAGAAAACTAAATTAACTCACCCGTGTTGTATTTCTTCCCTGTCATTTATATACTATCCAGAAGTCTCAGGCTTCCCAGAGACACTCACAAAACCAGACCCTCCCTGCAATACTGTCAAACCTCATAATTTTTAGGCCCCTTCTTCTAAATTAGATTTGCACTTTTTCAGCACAAGGGGTGTGTGCTGCTTCTTGTGCATGCCCCCCATGTTTCTGTGTGCTGACTCCTGCAGAGTGGGATCTGTCTAAATGCATGTCAAACAACTATATTGGAATTATGGCTGGGAACCTGTCCTACTGTGCTGGCTCCTTGAGATAATTCTTGTGAATTCAGGTGTTGAAGGGGAGAGGATATCAGGATGGTGACAGAGACAAAGCAAGAAGAGTGGGCAGGATCTGTCAACTCATTGGATGTGGGAGGTGAGAGAGGATGAAGAGGAAAAGGATTCAGACTTTTTTTTTAAAGATTTTATTTATTTGACACAGAGAGAGACATAGAGATAGAGATTGAGAGTACAGCAGGGGGAATGGCAGGCAGAGAGAGAGAGAAAGAGAGAGAGAGAAGCAGGTTCCCCGCTGAGCAAGGATCCCAATGTGGGACTTGATCCCAAGACCACAGGATCATGACCTGAACCAAAGGCAGATGCTTAACCAACTGAGCCACCCAGGTCCCCCAGGGATTCAAAGACTTTGAACCAAGCTGATGGATTGTAGGATTTATGCCCAAGAGAGATACATGGAACTTCTCCTTCCCCTGACCTTCTCATCCTCACTGCAGTTTGAGCATGGAGAAAAGATTCCTTATGAGTGTCAGATTCAAGTGTTTGTTGGAGGCAGACAGACCTTGGATAGTCAGGCACTCAGGGGAGTCCAAGAAGACAAAGAGGGAAGGTTTGACTTTGTTACTCTGCTAGGGAGGAGAAGAAATTTGAGCTGAATATATTTTTGGTTGGAACAAATTGTAAGTGCTCTGTTTGATAGCAGGGTTGTTTGAATGGCTGATTTCATAACTGCACATAGCTTTTCCAAATAAATGGTGTCTGTAGAATGTTCAGGGTAACGCATGAGTCCAGCGCCCAAGAGTGTTTGTGCTTAGAGCAACTGAGCCTTCTTTCTTAATAAGTCATCCTGGCATTTTGTCAACAAACTAATTTGCTTTTCTAAGAAACCAGATTAATACTTCCTGTACTCTGTGCTATTCACAGATCTACAATGCAGTGAGAAGGGCAGAAGAAATAGAAAATACAATTGGATCTCTTCTCCATGTCTTCACAAAGCTCCCGGTTTCTGAGACAGCCCATGAAAGGATTAGTGTTGGTCCACGCTTAACGCAGTGTGTCCGAGACACCATATGTGAGTACCGTGCCACCCTCCAGAGGACGTCCATATCTCAGTACATCACAGGTTCTCTCCTAGAAGCGACCACATCTTTGGGAGCAAGAAGTGGCCTACTCAGCACTTTTGGAGGATCCACTGGACGAATGATGCTAAAAGGTAACATCTGAAATGTCACTTTTAACTTTTCATCTTTCAGTGCAGAAAGGAATTTAAGTTAACACTTATGCATGTCCTGGTGGAAAATCGAGTTTACTTATCAGCAATTTAAATAAAGGTTGCCACTTTAATAAACTGTAAAAAAAAAAAAAAGTAGTCCTTTATCAAAATCCTTTAAGGTGTAAATATTCCAAGTAATAAGCATTAACATTTTGACATTTCTTTTTCAAAAGCAGTAATTGGTTATAAGACTATCTTTAATTTTATTTTTTTTCTAAAGATTTTGTTTATTTATTTGACAGAGAGAGGAGAGATCACAAGTAGGCAGAGAGGCAGGCAGAGAGAGAGGAGGAAGCAGGCTCCCTGCTGAGCAGAGAGCCCTGTGTGGGCCTCGATCCCAGGACCCTGAGATCATGACCTGAGTGAAGGCAGAGGCTTAACCCTCTGAGCCACCCAGGAGCCCAAGACTATCTTTAATTTCAAAAAAATTATTCAGACAGAGGCTTTCTCCTAGTGTTAGTCTATGACAGATGTCAGTACTGTGGTAAGATGCTTGTAAACAAGTGTGGTCATGTGACCCCAGTGAAGACCAACACTGATATGGAACAGAGCAAAATGTAGTTCTTCTTCCCACACAGAGTCAGTAGGTTCATGTTGACCAGAAAAGCTAAAGGCCATCTTCCGATGACTCCCATCTTAAAAAACAGGATAGTTCAGCATCCTGCTATAAAATGAAAGCCAATGGAAAATGGGGTCCCTGAGCACCAGAACTTTCCAGCTACTTCCCATGAATAGCAGAGAGGCAGGTCAGAAATGGCAGTGTACCAAAGAGCCTTGGAGAGTTGTGCACGGCTGTCACAACCCACTTGGCAGCCTTCCCTGGCAGGAAGCTGCCAGACAGACGGGGACCATGCAGAGCGATGTTCCACTGCCTGGGGGCTGCCAAAAGCTTGATCTGCATCCGGCCTTTTCTCTCAAGCAGAGCAGCTATTGCCATTCCACAGCAAGCCCGAGACCTGTGGCTAGCAGGCCAATGAACTTCCTCTCCCTCTCCACCACACACACCCTGGACGGGCCCAAAAGGAAGTATACACCTCCGTGGGTGCCATGAGGGTACCATGTTGGTTTGTTTTCTGGAGTTATTTTAACTTCTGCAGCTTGGTGATAAATGATGAATGAAGGAAAACACAAGATGTGGGGACACTGACCCAAGAGACCAAAGGGTTTCATAGGTTTTTCATTTATTCAGCATATGTTTTCTGAGCCCCTACTAGGTGCTTGGTGCTGGGTAGGGACAAAATACAGTTCCTGCTGTCTTGGAGTTTGTAAGCTCTAGGTGGTTAGCAGTTCCCCTGTGCACAGGACTCAGGATTTCTCTGCCCTGTTGTGGTTCCTGGTGACTACCAAGCTTCCATTCTCCATCCATGCTCTTCCTGGGAATTTGGGCTGAGGTTGGTATGTGGAGTTATTTTTGCTTTAAGGTTTGTGACTCTTTGTGAGGACCTGATCCTCACAAAGAGTTCGTCAACTTGTCTTTGACAGATAACCCATCCGTGCCCAGCCATGTGTAGGTATATGGGAGATTCATTTTTTCTTTTTTAAAAATTTTCTTTATTTCTTTATTTGAGATAGAGAATGAGCAGAGAGGAGGGGTAGAAGGAGAGGGAGAAGCAGGCTCACCACTGAACAGGAAGCCCAATGTGGGGCTCAATCCCAGGATCCTGAGATCATAATGTGAGGCAAAGGCAGATGCTTAACCAACTGACCACCCAGGCGCCCTGGAGATTCTAATGAAGTGCAAGTCAGTAGTTGCCTTTAAGTTGTTTATGATCCTAATGAGGAGGCCAAGTATTTGAAGGAAAATATGAGACTGCAGAGAGTTAAGTGCTAAATAATGTGAAAGCGGCTCTAATACTTCAAAGAGTTTAGAGAGGGAATTAATGTTCTTTGCGACAAACAGCTTGGCCCAAGACATGAAACCTTAAACAACGAAAGTCAATAAAAGCCACTTTCTCGGGGCGCCTGGGTGGCTCAGTTGGTTGAGCGACTGCCTTCCGCTCAGGTCATGATCCCAGAGTCTTGGGATCGAGTCCCACATCGGGCTCCCTGCTCAGCGGGAAGCCTGCTTCTCCCTCTCTCACTCCCCCTGCTTGTGTTCCTTCTCTGGCTGTGTTTCTCTCTCTGTCAAATAAATAAATAAAATCTTTAAAAAAAAAAAAGTCACTTTCTTTCTTCTCCATTAATTACAAAGGGACAGATCTCTAGGCTCCCTGACCAAGACAGCTTCCTCCAGTCCTACACAGACCTTTGGGGAGAAAAAAGGAGGCTGCCCGTTAGCATGTCTGTTGCCCCAATACTAACTTGTTCTGAATTGCTATTTGTACATCCCTGTTCAAATCATAACTTTTTTTCCTAAAATTTATTTATTTATTTAAGAGAGATGGAGAGGAAGGGGCAGACGGAGAGGGAGAGAGAGTCCCAAGCAGACTCTGCACTGAGCATGGAGCCCAACACCAGGCTGGATCTCACGACCCTGAGATCACAACCTAAGCCAAAGCCAAGAGTCACCACCCAGGTACCCCCAGATCAGAACTTCTTGATTAACATTCTCAGCTCAGAGGTTCATTGGACCAACAGCTAATGTGTCATCTTTAAATAGGCAATTCATGCAAGAGCTGGGATTTCCTTTAACTTTCTGTTTTGTAACTCTCTGATAGTTTTTTATATCCCTCTGTAAGTAGCTTCTGCTGAACAATACAGCTAGCAGGCTGGCTTCTGCTCCAGGTTTACTTCTGTAGCTCTGACTTGTTCTCTTGGAAAACTTCTCCAATTTCAGTGCCCTCTCCCATGGGGTCTTCACAGTCTATATATGTTGTAGTGAACCATATGTTTCTCTAACATGCAGTGGAAGAAAATATATGCAAAAAACCATACAGATGTTCAGAACCATAGAATGTTTATAGAATCTGAAGTTCATCCTATTAAATAGTTGGATCTTGAATTCTGTTGGTTATATACTCCAGAAGGGGTCTGGAGGACATGCTGGCACCATGACCTGGTTGTTGGCTTCTGTCACTGTTCACTGTGTGTCCTGTGGCATTGAGTTGGCCAACGGCTTTCAGCTCTGTATTGCTAATGAAAATCTCTGGGGAGTATATAGCACAGACTCAGTTCCATTTTATAAATAACTTATATTCTAGAAGTTCATTTCTCAGAGGCTGTGTGAAACTGAGAATACTTCCTAGAGACACAGTATTAAACAATATGATTTGGTTGACCTCGTCCTCAAAAACCTCTTTAACCCATCACACAGTTGAAATCTATACACTTCCTTGGGAAGTGTATTCTCTTTATTCTCTTTAAACACTATTATTGGAATGCTGAGAATCAGCCTCCAAAGAAAAAGCAATACAAATGAGTTAAAAGACACTTCCTGCTTAATAAGTTTAATCAAGATGAACAGAGTTAAATTGAAACTTTTATGAAGATTTTGAAAAGAATTTGGGCCATTTTGGAGATTTTAGAAGCTGGCATCTAGTTCTCTTATATGGCTAATCACATGTCAAAACTCATGCTGATATAAAGAATCAGAAAACTATTATCGCAGTAGTTTCCCTTCCCCCCCCTACCTTTTTTTAATGGAGGCTTATAAATGAGAGAAGGAAGAGAAGCCAGGCAGGGTTTAATTTGTTCTACTCCTCAAAGGAAAAGGGTAAGGAAGAGATTAAAAAAGAATGACTTCTCCCATGAGAGAGGCCATGTTTGAAGTAGATTAAAGGGAGTTGGGAAAGGTAGAGAAAAAGGAGGGGGAAAGACAAGTACTGTTTGATTCCATTTATGTGAGGCACCTAGAACAGTCAGCATCATAGAACCAAGGGCTGGTAGGGAACAGAGAATGGGGAATCATTATTAATGAGTATAGAGTTTCTATTTTATGAGATGAAGAGTTCTGTACAACAGTGTGAATGTATCTAGAGCTACAGAAATATACATTTAAAAGTTGTTAAGATGCTACATTTTATATGTATTTAAACCTCCCTCCCCCCCCCAAAAAAAAAAAGAATAGGAATTTTTTAGAAGAAGATGCTATGTAGGTCTTTGGTCCCAGGTCTATTATGATGTTAGAATCCAGGTTGTGGAAAAAGAAATACGAAAACAGACAGCTTTTCATGTGAACCTCCGAAGGCTGATGTCAGCTCAACTTATGGAAGTGATTGTGATTACAAGATGAGGGTTGGAACAGTCTGCAGTAGGTGAGAATAGGAAGAGACAATGTCCAGTCAGTTGTTCGGGAGTAACAAGGAGTAACAAGGCATTCACAAGTCAGGAACTGGAGACTCAAGACTTGATTGTCCAGAGTTCTGGAGCCTTGCAGCTTTACGACAGACCACAGGATTCTGCTGACTCTTCAGTATCTCATTGAGCTTCCACATCTCCGATGGTACAGATGACTCTAGAAAGATAGCTGGCAATCAGCATAAAAACATTCTTAGTTTTCTGCTTTCAAGACCACCAAGGATGGTCTGTCTATGAAGTTGAAGGTTTGCCAAATAACAAGAAACGTTTTCTGGTATGAAACATGGATTAGCAAGGGTGTGCCCTGGATTATAAAGGTGTGCTCTCTCAAAATGGGAAATGGAGCATTTACACCATCTGCTTGGTCTGGATGCCTTTCTCCCCCTCCCCATTAACCTTGCTAGAATCTCAGGATCAACTCCCTATAGCAATGATGGTCCAAAGAATTATTGGTGTCAGTAATCAGGAAGTTTTCAAAACCCATTGTCTGCTTTCCTTTTCTTTTCTTTTCTTTTCTTTTCTTTTCTTTTCTTTTCTTTTCTTTTCTTTTCCTTTTTCTTTCCTTTCCTTTCTTTTCTTTTTTTTCTTTTCTTTCTTTCAATGTACTCTCTACTGAAAATTACAAAAGTGAGATAGAGTAAAAAGGGAGAGAAAAAGTGAGATTGCTGATATTAATGTAAAACACTGATAGTAAAATTAGAAAAAAATAGTGGTAAGGGAAAGGATTTTTTCATTAGGAGGCAGTGAAGTGTTTTCAAATGTGCATATCGTACCAGTCAATATAATGAATTTGGTACATTAAACTCAACTTTTCCTTCTCAAACTGTTGCTAAGTAAGTTTCTAAATTAAAGGATTAAGTATTTACATATAACCAGGACTAATAGAAAAGAACACTCCACTGTTCATTTTAACCAGTTTGAGTGTGTGTATGTATATGTAAAGAATAGTTATTTAAAGTTATTGATCATATATAGAGTGTAAATAGAATATTAACATGAAAACAAAAAAGTGACCTACATATTTAATATTCTCATTGAAAGTAGATAGTATTTTATTTCTGATAGAAAGGTCTAATAAATTTTTCTTTTATTGCAATAAGACTATTCTATTAGTGTATTTTTCTAAAATTAATACTTTCAAGGATAAAAATAAGAAGTTGTAACAAGAATACACACACATATTAGAACTCTGTGACTGTACCTCATAAATAATTTAGTTTATAAAGGCTGTCTTAGTTGACTTCCTCATAATCAAAACAATTATGCTTTACGTGCCTACCAAGCAGGGGAAGGCATATGCATACTTCTAATTCCCAGATTTAGGTTTATTTAAAGAAATACTCTGACTTATTAGTTTTGTGGGCTTGAAATTGTTTTCTTGGTGGTTAAAAGTATGTTTTATGTAATTTGGGATATGTTTCTATACCAGTTAATCAACTAGAAAGTATTTGTTCACTGTGGCCCAGTGCTGTGTCACCTCTGGGAAGAATGTAAGGGATTACATCTGGAAGTCTTCAACTTGAACAATAATATTTCTCACTCCAGCAAAAATGTAATATTAGGTTTAGGTGTACTGAGTAGCTCTTACTACCTGCCAAGAGATTTATGAAGTGCTGGGCTGCACAGTGGATGGTAGGGTCTGTAGCTCATGGGGTCAGGAAGCCCAGTGGGTATAGGACAAAGCCCTGTCCTTGGGTCCGCAGTAGTCAGGTGTCATCCAGGACTGTGACGCTAGGCCTGAGTGTGATCCAGGAAGGTTACTCCATGTCTAGGTGTGACCTAAACATGCTCAGATGTGACTGAGGAGTGTGACTTCACACCCAAGCATAACCTCAGAGTAAAGCACTGCATGCGACCCAAGCCTATCACTCCGGCCAGGTGTGACTGAAGACTCTGTCTCCTGCAACCCTGCTTATAACCATGGGGTGCTTCCAAAGTACTGGGGGGCGGGGAGTCACATACCTCAAGTGTAACTGGAGACATGATGCTTCTTTAGCCAAAACACTTATCTATATTTTGAAGGGGAAAAAGGGTCAGGCAGAGGAATTACATTTTTTTTTTCAATTTTTTTTAAGATGATGCCCCCATTACTGTTATCTCTGAAAGCTTAAACTCCTCCATTTGTAAAGAGAAAATTGGGCATAGAGGTAGGTTAGAGTTGGGTAGAATTATGGTAATACTACTTGTTAGCATTTTCTTAGTTCTTGCTGGGTGCCAGCTATTGCTCTGAGGGCTTTGCCCGTGTAATTTCACTGAAAGTTGGTCCGCAGTCCAGTGAGGGAGGTACTATTTGCTAATGAGGAAATTGGGGCCCAGAGAGATTAAGAATCTTGCACTTGGGTACACAGGTAGTCAGAAGTAGTGTGAGTACTTGAATCTAGGCAGCAGGTTGAGTCCATACCGTGTTCCAGGCCATGCAGCAAGCCCTCCTTCTGCATTATTTCATTTAGTCCTTATTGTGGATTGACTTTTGTACCCCAAAAGAGATATATTGAAGTCCTAACCCCTAGTACCTATGACTGTGACCTGATTTGGAAATAGGATCCTTACAGATGTACTTAAGTGAAGATGGGGTCATTTCAGTGAGAATGAGCCCCAACCCAGCAACTGGCTTTCCCTGTTTGAGGAAGAGGAAGACAGAGAAGCAGACCCACACTGTGGTGAGTACCACGTGATGATGGAGGCAGAGATGGGAGTGGCACAACCACAAGCCACGGAACGTCAAAGACTGCCAGCCACCACCAGAAGCTTGGAAGAGGCAAGGGAGGATTCTAATAAGTCTTTAGGGAGGTATGCCCCTGCCAACACCTTGATTCTCGATGTCTAGCCTCTACAACTGGGAGAAGATAAATTTCTATTGTTAGCAACCATTTCAATCATGGTAACTTGTTATAGCAGCAGGAAACTAAGACAATCATCTTGACAGTCTTGTGAGGAGAAAATTATCAGCACCAGGAAACTGAAGCTCAGGGAGGTTAAGTGACTTGCCCAAGGTCGCACAGCCAGTAGGTATGTGCAGCCAAACTAGACCAAGCTTCTCCAAAGCTCATGGTCACCGCTGTGATGAAGACATGTTTGCAGCTCCCCAGCAGTAATGTCTGTTTCTCCCTCATTTTAGTTGTTTGGGGTTTCTTCTAGTCACGAGCTCTGATGCTCATCCTCCTCCTATATACTCCTTGCTTGGCACAGGACCAGGCACAGGATAGATTTTCAAGGGGCTGTAATTCATGATAAAAAAAAGCTTGGATTTTACCTTGTAAGTAATGAAAGACACTGAAGGGTTCTAAGGAAGGATGTGATTTGACTAAATCAGGTTTTTAGAAAGACCCATCTGGCATAAACCTTCATGGAATCGAGTGGCAGGTGTGTTCACAGAATCAAGGAACATGTAGTCATTGCTATTGTATGACACTTAATTGAATGAGGTAATTTTATTTTTTAAATTTTTTTAAAGATCTTATTTATTTGAGAGAAAGTAAGAGCCAGAGAGACCATAGAGGGAGAGGGAAAGGCAGAAGCAGACCTGCCACTGAGCAGAGAGCCTGATAGGAGGCTCGATCCCAAGACCCTGGGATCATGACCTTCATGACCTGAGCTGAAGGCAGATACTTAACCGACTGAGCCACCCAGGCGCCTCTGAATGAGATAATTTTAGAACCAAAAGAAGAAAATACTAATTTACACTGTAGGTTGTACAACATGTCAAACTCATACAAAATGAAAATGCAAATACATTCAGTAAGTTTTTGTATTGGCACAAAAGCCATTTTCAGCATCTCAGTAAACCATTCTCAGCACCAGGGCCCTGGAATGGTTTCAGGGCTATCTCTGGTGCCCCCCTTACTCCTGTCTGAGCTCCTCTCCCCTCCTTCCAAGGCAGCAGTTGCCTCTGGGGTTCCAGAGTCACCCTGACTATACCAGCCCATCCACTCCTCACTTGTGGCCCGGTAATAATGTAATTGCCTGTTCTTTCTGTAGTGGATCCCAGATAGGCTGTGAACAGAGTGACCTGATGGGTTAGAATTGAGATCTGGAGTGTTGACTAATGAGGGAGACTCCCTGGGGACAGATGGAAGAGCTGATGGCAACTGTCAGAGAGAATGGGGCACACAGGTGCAAAAGCATGAGACGGGAAGACACACAGTGTGTTCAGGGAACAGCCAAAGCTTGGGAAGTACAAAGGCTAAGTGGGAAGGCATGGAGCTGGGGCTGGGGGAAGAAAATAGATCGCCAGGGGGCTGTATTTAAAGATAAAGAGCTTGGATTTCACTTTGTGTGTAGGGAGAGAGAGCCGCTGAAGGGTAATAAGGAAGGGTGTGATTTACTCAAACTGGGTTTTTAGAAAGATCCTTCTGGCTGTAGTAAGGGGTGGGGCTTCAGAGAGTGTCATCCTTAACCCTGGAATAAGCATCCAAAATACAGACTCCTGGGCTTCACCCCCACGTGTACTGAATTAGTCTCTGATACTTCGGGTGAGTGTGCTTGGTGTGGAAGGTGCTTGGAGGGAGAGGACAATGAGAACCAGAGGCTCTTAGGAGGATATTGCTAAGGCACAGTTCCTGGTAGGGTGTTGTTGGCACACTTAGCGACTGTTAACAATGACAAAAAGGATCCCCCTTCTCACTCTCCACAGGGTAATACAGCCTAAGATCCATGCATCTCATTTAGGGCACAGCATGTTGGCTGGATTTCAGACCTCTTTTCCACTTGGGTAAGCACCTGTATACAATGCACAGACTATCCACTGTACCAAAATGTCTGAGTCTTGGGGAAGCAACAGAGAGGCATATGTAAGGGGTGGAATTAATAGAATGTGGGGATTGGATGGATATAGTATGGATAAAGAGAGCTGAGCCCAAGCCCAAGATGACCATTAATACTATCTTTTAAAAAAATCATTTCAAATCCTTGGGGCACCTAGGTGGCTCAGATGGTTGGATGTCTGCCTTTAGCTCAGGTCATGATCCCAGAGTCCTGGGATAGAGCCCCATGTCCTGCTGAGCAGCAAGTCTGCTTCTCCTCTTCTCGCCCGTCTTGTTTTCCCTCTGTCTTTCAAATGAATAAATAAAATCTTTTAAAAATCCTCCAGTTGGGGTACCTGGGTGCTTCAGTGGATTAAAGCCTCTGCCTTCAGCTCAGGTTATGATCTCAAGGTCCTGGGATTGAGGCCCCACATCAGGCTCTCTGCTCAGCAGGGAGCCTGCTTCCTCCTCTCTCTCTGTCAAATAAATAAATAAAATCTTTAAAAAATAAAAATAAAAAATCCTCCAATTGGTAATTAATGGTTAAAAATTAATAGTATTGTTGGATCATATGCCTACTTCCCCCCCCTTCCCCACCATCACTTCAAGAAACTAGGAAGTTAAGGGTTCATTAAATACTATTACTATAGTAATACTATAGTATTAAATACTATTACTATAGTATACTATTACTAAATACTATTATTTAGTGTAAGTGCTAAAACCTCTAAAATAGGAAACAAATAAATTTTTTATGATTCAAAAACAGCCCTAATTATTGAATTCAGAAAGATGATTGGTGAAGGCAAGAACCCCAGATAGCCACTTGGGATCTCCATATTTAAGCTGGTCATGAAAATGTCAAGTCACAGGTACAGAATCTCAGAATGGTCCATGCTCCAGAAATTCATTGGCAAGATAGTTATTTGAAACTCCGTAGCTGAAGACAAAACAGCAATTAAATTCCAGGCCTTCCCTAGAATAACTTGTTTCACACAAATAAAACTGAATTCCTCAATATATTAAATGAGAAAGTCCTAAAAGATAATTTTTCTATGTCAGTAATTAAATGTCTCCCCCCAAAACCAAACTAGAATAAAAAATTGTATTTATCCCTAATGAGGTGAGTTTAATTAGAAAATGATAAAAGTGGATGGGTAACACTGAGGGAGTCAAGAAATACATTTAAAATGAAAAGTAAAGAGAGAAGTTTAAGAATATATTTTAAAGCTGAGGCAGTTAGCAATAGAAAAAAAAAAAAAAACAACTGAAAATATATAGCTTGCAGTAATTGGGAAAATGGGCCAAATTCCTCATCTTTCGTTGAAGTGATTGAATATATTCTTCTTTCAGGGGAAGGAAATATATAAAGAAATAGGGATGTAAACCTTTTTTAGTGTAAGGACATAACTGCCCAAGAATAGACACAGAAACCAAGAGAAATGGTCACCTCAAAGAGAGGCCTTTTACTTATCACTTTCCATTCATCTATATTGTTCGAATGTCATGTTTTAAAAGAGGCTTTTGGAGCCTATGTGAAGATTCTGATGGATTCAAGCCCCTCATTTCCAGTACCATTGTCATCAACTGCCATACTGAAGATCATTTGCGGCTCCCATTCAAATGAGAAGACAGAGAGAGGAGGAGCAGAGACTTTGTTCAAGTAGGAGGGGGAGAGGGCTCAGAGTAAATAAGACGAGTGTGATTCAGGCTCTTCTTTGTCCTGATAGGACTGTCAGCCTCTGAGTCACTGCATGATTTAAAGAAATGCAATGTGAGCATCATTCTGTCTTGGATTTGAGACTTGATTTCAACACTGTGTTATCTTGAATAGGTGACTTTCTTTTTCTTTTTCTTTTTTTAAAGATTTTATTTATTAGAGAGAGAATGAGAGCGGGGGGAACATGAGATAAGAGAGGTCAGAGGGAGAAACAGACTCCCCACTGAGCAGGGAGACTGATGTGGGACTCAATCCTGAGACTCCAGGATCATGACCTGACCCGAAGGCAGTTGCTTAGCCATCTGAGCCACTCAGACGCCCAATAGGTGCCTTTCTTGCTCTAGGCTTCAGTGTCAGTATCTGTAAAATGAAAATAAGAACCCAACTTGATAGAGTTGTATGGAGAATTAAATGAGATAATGTATATAAAGAACTTAGCCTAGCAGCTGGCAGCTAATATGAGCTGAATGAATGTAATGATGCTGATGCTAAGGATGATGATGGTGATCCTAAGAGACATCTGAAGAGTTAAAGGATATCTCGAGCATTCTTTGATATGGGTACCTATGGAGTGTTCCCAGTAGTCACAGCACAGAATCAACCAAACGAGAGAAGAGACTCCTATTAGTTAATGGGCCAAGCAAATATATTGTTCTCTACGAAAAAAAAAAAAAATCCACACAGCGCCCAACACACAGAAGGGGCCGAGAAAATATTTGTTGAGTGGATGAATGAACAAATGAACACAAGCACACAACTCTAGGCTAACACACGGGTCTCTGTACTAACACCAAGAAGGAACATTTGAAGCCATCTCCTGCCATCATCTGAGCATCATCAGTGTCAAAAGTTAATTCATCAACAATGACTGTTCTTTATGTATCATTTACAAAAATCATTTGGGCAGGTCCCAGCCCTGCTCAGTGTGTGACAGAGGTAGGTGGCAGTTGGGAGGTATCATGTGGCTCACAATGAGGTGCACAGCCATGAAATGATGTCTTGGTGGTCTGCCTCTATCATTCCCATATGCTCTCCTACCCCTAGGCCAGTTGGCAAGTGGTCTGGAGGGTCTGATCTCTGCAAAGTGTACTCACAGTGTTGTTGAGAAAAGAGAAGAGGGAAGAAAAGAGAAGAGGGAAAGAAGGAAGGGGGTCACCCCAACCTCTTCATTAGCCCTGCTTTGGAGGGCCCAGGGTCTCTTTTCCTGAGCATAGAAATGAAGACACCTTCACTGTCCAGCCCTCAAACCAGGAGAAAAGTCTGTCCTCATTTCATTCTTTGGAAAAGGCCTCTCCCTGTGATTATCATACCCCAGCATACCAGGAAGAGGCCACTGGTGGTGAAAATTCATTTACTTTGTAAATATTTATTAAACATCTCTACTGGCAGGTACCAAGAATAGAGCAGACATTGTTCCTACCCACATGGAGCTTTTTTTTTTTTTTTAAAGATTTTATTTATTTGACAGAGAGAAACACAGCCAGAGGGGGAACAGAAGCAGGGGGAGTGAGAGAGGGAGAAGCAGGCTTCCCGCCTAGCAGGGAGCCCGATGTGGGACTCGATCCTGGGTCTCCGGGATCAGGACCTGAGCCGAAGGTAGTCGCTTAACCAACTGAGCTACCCAGGCGCCCCAGCCACATGGAGCTTAAAGACCTGCAGGGAATCAAGTATTTACAAAAACAAATGGCAGATTATACCTCATACATGCTGCAAGGGATTGGGACCTGGCTGTGTGAGACCCTCTTAAAAAGGGATTTGACCTGAACAGATAAGGCCTTGCCAAGGCAATGATGTTTCAGCTGAGGTCTAAAGGTCCAACATATATAAACTAAGAGAAGAGGGGCTGTAAGTCTGCTCTAGATAGAAGTAGTTGCATGCAAAAGGCCAAGTGCCAGAAGAAAATATGGCAGATTTGAGATTTGGATGTAAATGGTCTGGAGAAGTCAGAATGACAAAGGCTAACAGGTCGTGGGTGCTCACTGTGTACAAGGCGTTGTGACAAGTATTTTTAAAGCCGACATTTCTACATATGAAGAAACTAAGGCACAGAGAGGCAAAACAAATTGCCAGATAATACCGGTTCTTCTTTAGGGCCCTTATCTTTATCCCTAGAAGCAGTGGGAAGCCGTCAGAGGGTTTTCAGCAGAGGTAAACACACAGTGTTTCAAAAGAATGATTCTGAAAAAAAATAAACTAGAGATGCCCCATCTGCACTACCTCTTCTTTTGTACCCCAGATTAAACTATTTACATGTAAAATCATCATGGCTATAGAATCTGAAAACAAATGATTATCGAAAAAGAGACCTAGATAATATCAGCTAATGTGCTGGTGTGTGGTGGTTCTGAGGTGGTGAGGAATGGCCTAGTAATCCAGCTCCCTCTACTTTCAAAGACCTGTATTCCAAGTTTAGAAGAGAGCCTGTGTGACCTAGAGAGGAAGTTTGAAGACAGTCCCCTTCCGGAAACAGAGACTTAGACTCCTCACCCTGCACCAAGCTCAGAGAGCACTATGAGCTCAAGTCCTATCTTACATTTTATACCAAAGAAGTAAAACCTCCCTTGTGGCCCAAATCCAGGCCATGTGTGTTTTTCTTTGACAGCTGCAGTAGTTTAAAAACTAGGGAATTTTGCATTAAAATGTAGAGTTGTGGCTTCTGTGGCAATACTGGGCCACCATTCACTTTAGATTCTGGGTTGACCCCTGGCCCACACTAACCCTCCAGATAAGACATATCAGCTCCATTCTCTTCTCTACACCTGGCACCTGCCTGGCACTGCAGGCATTTACATTTGGGACCCCTGGATTGTGTTCTGAGATTTGCACAGGCTCTAGAAGATTTCAGGTTGTAGGTTTAGGAAACTGGGCTGGAAGTTTGGACAAAGGGGAGAAGGGCTGCAAATACAAACAGGTTGTCTTTAAACTGGCTTCTGGTCGGGGTGGGGGTGGGGTTCTCCCCGGGAGACACAGGAGTTTTTCCAAGCAGGAGAAGCAGGTAAGATGAGGTGCCAAGGTCAGCATAAGTGTCGTGTCTGGGAAGCAATGAGGCAATGATTCTCTGCAACAATCTAGTGGGTGGATATGAGAGATAAGGTTAATTTCATAGTTCTGAGAGCAAGGTGAAAATCTGGATTTAAAGCATTAAAGAGCAACATAGGCTCTTTAGCAAATTGAATATTAGGAAGGTCAGACCAACAGCAGCATGTTGGGGTCAAGAGCTTGGAGGCAGAGTTACCCTCTGTAGGAAGGAGAGTGGCAATCACAAACCTGAATGATTATTCCTAGATAGGAATAGTGCCCCCAGAATAAAGAGCTAGAAGCTGATGTGAGCCCAGGTAGTTTCATTGGCACAAGGCAGTGGTTACAGGAAAAAGATTAGTCTCGAACATTTAGCATCACCAAGAGAAAAATGAAATGTAATAAAAATTACAGTTGGTTAAGAATGGAGGCATTTTTACTACCAACAGAGCACCACTGTGAAAATCCCCAGGGTCATGCCAGCGGGTAGATGCTACTAACCTTTTCCTGGAGTCTAGGCATCTGAGTGCTCTTGGTGTATGGGCCCAACCCCTGTGGCTGGGAGCAGAGCCTCTTCCAGCTTCCATTAAAGCGTAGATCTTGCCCAAATGTGGAAAACCTTTAGGGACATGAAAACCATTAGGGATCTGTAGCCCTGATTTGAACCAAGCAGAATAAACAAACCCCTGCCCAAATTGGAACTTGCTGGATGCCTTTCAGAGTTATCCAAGGAGAAAGGCTGGAGGCCTCAAGGGTCTTCAAGTGGGATTCTGTCTTGTGTCAGCTGCTCTGCTCTAGTCTGATGAGACCCTGTGCACTTTGGTCTTTGTTCTTTTCTGGAGTGTTTTAACACCTCAGTTACAAAGCCACACATGGATTGTGTTCTGAACCTATAACATACACAGTTGTCTTATTTTTTCTCCACCAGTGGGATTTTAAAGCCCAAGTTAAATCTTCTGGAAGTGTGTTGTATATCTAGGAACTCGGTTGGAAAAGGTCCAGAGAGCATTCACATTTTCCATAGACAGGGTCTTGCTAAGTTCCCAACCTCGATTTCTATTTTCAATATCCTTTGTCACTCTTTCCAGCCAAAAAGTTTAGTTTTCTGTATGCATAGCATCATGTAACTTTGCATCTTGCTCCCCAGAACAGTTAAGTGGCATGATTTCTTTTTTGATCCCAATTTTTAAAAAAATACTGGAGAGGCAGATTCAGAGAGAATTATAAATGTCCATTCATTCACCAGGCAGTCAACTCAGTGTCTACTGGGGACTGCACACTGTTAGGCAGTTTGGGGACAATGAAGGGGGGCGGACTGAAGAAGAGCAAACAATACCCCTAATTCTTGGTATTCCTGATCCATTAAACATGGAGATGGACAGAGAGTTAGGAAACCAAGACACAGAACAACTAAGAACCCAGCCCTACATGGTCACAAATTCAGAGAAGCATAATTTGAACTAATCTTGAGCTGGACTGGAGCTCTTACCCTGTCTCTAGTCTACTTTTAGGAATTACACTGTAATACATCACAACATGAAGAACATGAGTGCTGTCCCTGGCTTTGTTCTAGTCAGGGATAAAAACAATGAAAAAAGGCAGTGTTCTTAATCCCTAGGAGTTGGTGATTTAGTTGACAGACTGATGTGTGTTCATATGGTTACATAGTACAGTGATACATGTGAGGCTAAGATTAATGTGCCCTTTGGTGACCGGCAGACCTAAATCCCACATACATGCCCTGTGTGACCCAGGGCAGGTGACTAACCTCCTCGCTTCCTAAGTTTCATTATCCTGTTTGTAAAATGAGGACAGTGCAGATACTTGCCTCAGATAATTAGAATGGTATAACATAAATGAGTATAATGAATATAAGGTAATTAGCATACTCTCAAAAATAAAAACAGACAGACCAAAAAAGTTAAAGAGGGTTCCAGAAATACCAAGAGTAAAGGCTGAGCTGCAGAATGGTTCTCCAGACTGGGACTAGCAAGGAAAGGGGCAGGTTTGGCAGGAGGGGAGCAAGGGAACCTGGAGGGGACTGTGGGAAATGGAGCTGTGAGGGGCGCCCTGGTCTAGAGGTTTGTCTGGAGCTCCCGGTGGGGCCTGGGTCAAGGCAGACACCAGCAGGACGGGCTCTGGATGACAGCTCTTCTGGTTCTTGCTTTCAGAGCTCATTTCTCCCACCCACACCCATTCCTCCCACCACTGCAAGCTGCATCAGCCACAGACAGCATCTCACCCGCCTGGAGAGGTCTAATCTTCCTAACTTGCACCGTGAAATAATGCACGGATAGATCCCTTCTTCTCCTTCTCTAGCTCAGGCATGAGAAAGTTGGAATGTTTAATCCCAGCTCCTCCTTTTGGTTTTTTTTTTTTTTTTAAAGATTTTATTTATTTGACAGAGAGAAACACAGCCAGAGAGGGGACACAAGCAGGGGGAGTGAGAGAGGGAGAAGCAGGCTTCCCGCCGAGCAGGGAGCCCGATGTGGGACTTGATCCCGGGTCTCCGGGATCATGACCTGAGCTTAAGGCAGTTGCTTAACCAACTGAGCAACCCAGGTGCCCCCCCAGCTCCTCCTTTTAAAAGGAAAAGAGAGAAGGGTTGGGAGGAAGGGAGGAAGAAAGGAAAGGAAGGGAAATGGATCCAGAAGGGGGCAGGGAAGGGTATACAGATGGACCAAAATAGTGGTGTTGAGCCAACCACAGACACTACCTCATGTATCAAAAGTGGGTCCCAGATCAGCCTTACCAGTGGATTCCACTTGTAGGACTTCCTGTTCTTCCCATCCTTGCTTCTTCCCTGAATGTCTGTACTTGGAGAGATTCCATGAGCTATCTGAGGAAGGGTCTGTAGACGTGGCTGCCACATTCCCTCCCAGAACCTCTGAGCTCTCCACAGAGGACCTAGAGTCTTGGATCCCTTTGATCTTGGTTGGTGTCACATTCCTTTGTGTTTATCAATCTCTCCATGTGTTTATTGGATGGCAGTTACTGAGCTCTCCTGTCTGCATGCCCTCTGCCTGGGGCTGTAGACAGCAACATAAGATATAGGAGGCCCAAACAGCAGTGGCCAGCACTGAGAAAGGACGCAGAGCTACCTACAGAGAGCACCTTTGTAGCACAACTACCATTCCCAGAGGTGACTGCTTGGTGCCTGCATGGATAGAAATTTCAGTGATGTTGTTTTGTTTTGTTTTGTTTTAAGATTTTATTTATTTATTTGACACACACAGAGAGAGATCACAGGTAGGCAGAGAGACAGGCAGAGGGAGAGAGAAGCAGACTCCCTGCTGAGCAGAGAGCCCAATCTGGGACTCAGTCCCAGGACCCCCAGGTCATGACCTGAGCCGAAGGCAGAGGCTTAACCCTCTGAGCTACCCAGGTGCCCCCAGTGGTGTTTGTTTTTTTTTTTTAATTGTTCTTACATCTTTATCACTCTGAACCTAAAACCGAAAAGCCTGTATTGCTTTTAAAATAGTTACTAGGATTAATCTTTACTACTACTCAGTATGAATTAATGAGAAACCATGTATTTATGAAGTGACCAATGTATAATAAAATAACTTGATTTAGGCTTCTTTGTTGAAAATGGATCTTCGAAGTTTGGCTTCAAAGTGCCACTCTGGGGGACCTCAGATTTGATTATTCAGTCTCCTAAAGCCTTAGTTTTCTGTATCCACAAAGTGGAAATAATAGGCTTGTCCTATAAATCAAAGGAATGCAGAGGCATGTGATTTGTTGACTGTAAGCCATGACACAAATGTAAGCTGCCTTTGCTACTACCATTAATAACTGTAATGATGAACGATGGCTGTGTTTATGGCCCTGGGTGCGGTTTCTGAAACTGCTCAGCTTGTTCTTTGCCATGTCTGGATGCTTCTGTGTTGGCCACTTATAATGGAACTCCTTCACACCTGAACTTCTCAACTGTAATGTACAGATCAGTCCCCTGGGAAAATTGTTGAAATTCAGATTTGGCTTTACTAGGTCTGGGCTGGGGTGAGATTCTGAATATTTATGACGTTCCCTACTATGCAGTCAGTGACAGGCAAGGCCCTCCTGTTGAGTAGGAAGACTCTGAAAGCCTCCTCAAGGCACCTGTCTTTGTCTTGTGGCTTGTTGGTCTCCCGCCTTTGCTGGAGGAGAGCTAACTCACCTTTTGAGGGCCAAGATCTTCCCTGTCAGGTTCATACCCAGCCCTGGGGCAGGAAAGCCATCTGCTGCACAGAGCACAGACCCCATCCTCCTGCAACACTCTTTGCTTGCTGCCACATGCATGAGGCAAGGTGTTGGTTTCTTGTTCTCTTGCATGTTATTTCGCTATACTTTGAGGTCTGACCCTCAGCTCTGAAGAGGTGTCAGTTCACCTGCTCTGCTTGAATCTGTCTGCAAACTCTGGGGCACTGATCTGAGCCAGTCAAGTTTACAGAAAACTGAAGTGCAAAACCCAAATGCGCTTTCCTAGTTTCTGAGAGCCACCTGCAGTTCAGTCATTTCTCTTATCACAAACAAAGGAATGATGGTAACTGCCATTGACTGAATCGGGAAGGCCGTGCCATAAACCGGTGGGAGGGCTTTACCAACACCAGCCCTCACCTGAAGGTGTGGTCCCAGAAACAGCAGAAATCTTGGGCCTCACCTGAGACCTCATGAATCAGAATCTGCGTTATTTTAGACAATGGAATCCTTGGGTAAAAACATGGGTTCAGGTCCTAGCTATGGCACCCAATACTCCTGCAACCTTAATCTTTTCTCCCCTACCTTCCATCCTCAGTACCTTGGTTTCATTCAGTTTCAAGGTCAACTTAAAAGACCTCAAATCCTCTCTATTGATAAAGATGCTGGGAGTTCTCTTTGGTGCCCAGGGTTAGTGGTCAGCAGCTCTAACACTCACTCAGCTTCAGGGATAGAGGTGTACCGGTTTGTGATTGTTGCTTCAGACACCACGGGACTAGCCAGTTGGGTCCCGTTAGGTGAAGAAATTACAGAGTAATTAGATATGCTCCACAGCTGTCAGAGAATGTAATCTCCTTGTGTTATTTATATTTATATCTGTAACCGTAGACAAAAAGGAAGTCACCCTGAAAGAAATGACACACCACTGAGTAATTGGGCCTTTAACAGAATGAAGGAGCCACATGTCTTATGCGTATTTATGATTTATTTCCCCCTGTGCCAACTCTCATGTGTCTATAAACGAGTAAATATAACACACTCCCAGTGTATATGACAACCTGCTCAGAGTTCATGTGGAAACATGCAGGTCTTGCATTAATGGCCCAGCCACTATGCTGAGTGTTTTATGTATCTTAGGAAGTTCCAAAAACAACCTGGTGACATAGGATCATGTTCCTCATTTCAAAGATGAGTAAACTGAGACTTAGAGGCCATAAGCTGGTACCCCTGTAAACCTCCCTTGTATAAGAAATTGAGACGCGAAAGACAGCAGGTGGCTTTACCCTGTGTTGTCCTGAGCCATTCCCTTCTGGCTCCAAATTTGCCTGTTCCAGTCCACAAACCCAAGCTTCTGTGGTTAGGCTGAGTGGATGCTTCTGTTTTAGAAGACATTTAGGGAACCTCATGGTGATCCCACCGCCTTTCAACCTCAGGTTTCTAGAGTATTCATTCCATTTATGATGTTTTATGATGTTGTGACGAGTTTAGGAAAATGTATTTTCCTTATCTTTTCATATTTTTGATGATGTTTATACTCCTATAGGAGTACACAGTAGATGAAGAGGAGCAGATGGCCTGGTCTGCTCTGAGAGATAAATTACAGGGTTAAGCAACTCAAGAGTGAGGAGCAAGTATTTGAACTTGGCTCCATCCCACTTCAGAGACCTGGCACTGGAGCACTTTCCTGTGTTGCATCTGGAGCCCAGGGCTCCTCCTTCACCTCCTCCTTATTCCCCCCTGCTTCTAGCAAGAGGCACATGAATGAAGGTGCCCTTAGGGGTGAAGCCCTAGTTCAGATGGGGAATGCTGGCAGAGGCCCAGCATCAAGTCACAGTCCCCGACACTGACCAGCCGGGACTGTCCCTGTCCAGCAGTAGGCACCAGCACCTCCTTTGTCTCTGCTGGTTGGACTCATGAGAGAGAGGCCAACAGCTGTTCTTCCAGTTCCTATGACTGTTTTATACCAAATCAGAAAGGAACTGACCTTAGGAAAGAAGTGTGAGGTTTCTCCAGGACACATATAAACCTGTGTGTTTTCTTTACACATTTTATTAGGCTGGCCTCCACTTTTCTCCCACCTCCCACTACCATTGTGTACATCACCTTCTGGGGCCAAATGGCCTTTATAACCCTTGAGATGTTGGCTGAAGAAGGGTTTTATAAGGATACTTCTTGGTCTCTTACAGCTGAGGATAATCAGGAGGCTGTTGCCGACATCCATGCAGTGATAGTTGAGAGAAAACAATGGGATGGAAGAGACCAGTTCTTGGGACAACTGGTAGATGAAGGATTTGAACTCTTCCAGGACATTGAAGAATAACAGATGCCTCCAAGATTTGGGACCTGGGGAGATGAAAGTGGTACCATAAAAAGAAAGTCAGAAGTATATCCGTTTTGGATATCTTGACTTGGAGATTCTGGAATGTGCAAGGAGATGCTCCCAGAAGCATCAGCACTGGATCTGAGTGAGAGGTCAGAACTAGAATTATATACATTTTCAAGTCATCTGCTTAGTGGTTATGGTGACAACTTGAGATGAGCTTTCTGGAGGAGAGAGAGAAAGATGAGCAGAGGGCAGAGACATGTACAGTTTAGGCTGGGGGGCTGCAGGAAGGGGCATAAACCACTGCCATGGCTGGAGAGTTACGAGGAAAATAAAGATAGTATAATGCCCTGAGCCAGGTCAAGAAGGTCCATGGTTTGGGGCTTAGGGTGGTAGATTATGAAGCTCACACTACATAACAACTGTCTTGATTTTAATGCACCAAAATGTCCTCAAATCTATTGTTAGCTATGTGCCATGGTCATTTTTTCCTATTACAGTGGATTTTGATTTTGCCAATAAATATCTTCTATTTAGATCACCAAACATAGTAAAAAATCCATTAACTGCATAAACACAAAACAGTTCCTGTACAACCTTAACCACTAGTGGACTGAATTTCATAGTAAGTACTTAATGAGTACTTGACTTGAAATTGTACTTGGTCAACAAGTGAGGCATTATGAATCCTATGACCTTCCAGGTTTTGGTCCCGTTTCAGTTGAAGAGGGAAAATCTGCAGTTTGAATATATGCCTAAATTAACTTCAGGTACCCAAAGTATAATCCTGGCCTCGCTACCTAGTACCTGTGAATAATTAGGCATGTCACTTAACCTTTCTGAGTTTCCTCAGCTGTAAAATGGAATGCTAGTCATACTTGGTCGATGGAGTTGCTGATAGGGCTAAAAGAGATAATCAAATAAAATGTTAGCAGGTAGTACTATCAGTACCATTATTATTGTATTTTAAGGGAAAAAATTTCCAAGTCCATATGTGTTTTTCTTATTAGGTGACTTTGACCTATCTAAAATCTGGTCCAGGTCATTTCTGCAATAAAATGTACTAAATTAGAAATAACACACACCAGGTTTTTTTTTTTTTTTTAAGTCATAGAGCTATTTTAACTGACACTCATATCATCAAAGGTTGAAAATATGATTTTCAATAAACAAACAGTAATACAGAGTACATGTTCAACATGAATTTTAAAAATATATATTTCCGGGATGCCTGAGTGGCTCAGTTGGTTAAGCGACTGCCTTCAGCTCAGGTCATAATCCCAGAGACCCGGGATCGAGCCCCACATTGGGCTCCCTGCTCGGCAGGAAGCCTGCTTCTCCCTCTCTCACTCCCCCTGCTTATGTTCCCTCTCTGGCTGTGTTTCTCTCTGTCAAATAAATAAAATCTTAAAATATATATATATATATATATATATATATATATATATATTTATTTATTTCCTTTAAAACAAACATAATTTAAAAAAATATCAGAGTGTTTGTGATATGAAGTTATGGTTACAGTCACGTCCCAGTTTGTCATCTATTCTTGTCCAATGTGTAGGTCCAATTTAGGGCTATACTTGCAGATAAACAGTAAATGTCTGGTGGTCTTGTACAAGGCTCTTCTCAGACTGGTCTTAAACATGTAATATAAAACTGAAAGAACTGTTAAAAATCATGAAAACCAATCAAGGTAATACACTGTATTAAGAGCATAATAGGTAGCAACCCTATGATCACCTGAATAGATGCAGAAAAGGCATTTGACAAAATCTGACCCCCTTTTATGAAGAAACACCCAACAAAACAGGAATAGAAGGGAATGTCCCCAACCTGACAAAGCGCATTTATGAAAAAATCCAAAGTTACCGTAATGCATAATCCTACAAACCTGAAAGCTTTCCACCTAAAACCGGAACCAGACAAAGATCTATTCTTACCACTTCTATTTATCATTATACTGGAGAGTCTAGCCAGGGCAATTAGGCAAGAAAGAGAAATAAAAGGCAAGCAGATTGGAAAAGAAGCAGTTAGAGTATCTCTGTTAACAGATAACATGACCTTATATGTAGACAATCCTAAGGAAGCCACTGAAACATTATTTGAACTAACAAATTAGTTCAGCAAGGTTGCAAGATATAAGCTCAGTTGTATTTCTTAACACTAGGCATGACAAATTGGAAAGTGAAGTTAAAAAATAATTCCATCTACAATAGTATCAAAATAAATCAAATACTTAAGAATAAATTTGACAAAATAATTGTAAGACTTGTGCACTAAAAACTACAAAACAATGTTGAAAGAAATTGTATAAGACATAAAAAGTGGAAAGACATCCTATGTTCATGGATTAGGTGATTAATATTGTTCAGATGAGAGTATTCCCCAAAGTAGTCTACTGATTCAGTGTCATCCCTATCAAAATTCCAGTGGGCTTTTTTGCAGAAATTAACAGGCTGATTCTAACATTCATATGGACTTTCAAGGGGAACAAGAATAGTCAAAATAAGTTTTTAAAAGAAGAATGAAGTTGGAGGACTCACACTTCTGATTTCTAAACTTATTGTGAATATATGGTAATCAAATCAGTGTACTACTGGCATAATGACAGACATATAGATCAACAGAATAGAATGGAGAACCCAGAAATATAGACACATAGATCAATGGAATAGAATCAAGAGCCCAGAAATAAACTTTACCATATCTGGTGAAATTATTTTCAAGAAGGGTGCGAAGATCATTCAGTAAGGTAAAGGGCAGTCTTTACAACAATAATGCTAAGAAAATTGAATATTCATATGTAAAAAATGAAGTTGGACCCTCACTTTCCAGTATGTTCAGAAATTAATCAAAACGAATCAAAGACCTAAATGTAAGACATAAAACTATGAAACATGGGGGGCGGAAAGCTTCACAACATTGGATTTGGCACTGATTTCTTGGATATGACACCAAAAGCACAAGGGACAAAAGACAAAAAGTAGATAAATTAGATTGCGTCAAAATGAAATCTTTTGTGCATCAAAGAACACTATCAGTGGAGTAAAAATTTGGCTAAACTATTTGCAAATTACATAGATAAGAAATTACTATCCAGAATATATATAAAACTCAACAACAAAAAGACAATTCAATTCAAAAATGAAGAAAGGTCTTGAATAGGTATTTCTCAAAAGAAGATACATGTACATGACTCATAAGCACATGAAAAGATGTTCAACATCATTAGTCATTAGGGATATGCAGATTAGAACCATAAAATACCACTTCATAGTCACTAGGATGTCTATAGTTAAGAAAAAGAAAAGACATGTTTACCTGGAATTGGAGAAATTGGAGCCTTATACACTAATGATGGGAATATAAATTGGCACAGCCAGTGTAGAAAACAATTTGGGCATTCTTCAAAAAAAAAATGTTAAACATAAAGTTACCATATGATCTAGAAATTCCACTTCTATGTATTTACCCACAGAAATGAAGAAATAGGGTGCCTGGGTGGCTCAGTGGGTTAAGCCTCTGCCTTTGGCTCAGGTCATGGTCTCAGGGTCCTGGGATCGAGGCCCGCATCAGGCTCTCTGCTCAGCGGGGAGCCTGCTTCCTCCTCTCTCTCTGCTACTTGTGATCTCTCTCTGTCAAATAAATAAATAAAATCTTAAAAAAAAAAAAGAAATGAAGAAATAGTTGCATAAAAGTTTTTGCACAAATGTTCATAATAGCATTATTCATGGTAGCCAAAAAGTAGAAACAACCAGATTGTCCATCAACAAATGAATAGATTAACAAAATTTGGTATATGCATAAAATGGAATATTATTTAGCCATATAAAAATAAATGAGGCACTGATTCATGCTATAATGTTGATGAACCTGGGGTAACATTATAAGT
>PITA01022251.1:0-30735 GCA_004023965.1 Spilogale gracilis | reverse complement strand
ACACACATGCACCTATGAGCATGCTCACACATGTACCTATGAGCATACACACACATGCACATATGAGCATGATCACACATGTACCTGTGAGTACACGCACACGTGCACCTATGAGCATGCTCACACATGTACCTTTGAGTACATGCACGCACGAACCTATGTATACAGCCAGAGCAATATGTAGTAGTATACGGAATCCTGTGTGTCAGGCTGGCCTGGGGAGAGACAAGCACAAATGAACAGGAGAATACACCTAGAGGTACTGTACACAGGGCACGTACACAGGTCCACCCACAATCATCCCCCATGTGATATGCACACACAGGCACAGAAGATACATTTGAGGAAAGAGCATGTGCTCCAGAACATCAGAACACACGGGAGTTCCCAGGCCCGGGATCATTAAAGTCAATGGCCATTAAGTAGCTGATCCTTCATTCAATTCTGTGAACCTTTTGCGGGTATCACGTCAACCCCTCTCCCTTTCTGCACAGCTTTGGGAGGATTCTGCAGGGTAAGGACGAGGGAGGGAGATTGGGGTCTCAGAGTCTTGGACGTTGGTAAGCCTTTTCCAAGGCAGCTCTTCTCCCCGCGCGGTAGGCAGAGGCTGCTCTCGTGTTCCAGAGGGGGCTTGGCTCCTTAATCCGTTTTCCTTGGCCTTTCTGTGGAGATTAGCCAAGTGCCCTGTCTGCCACCGAGGTCAGCTAACGTTCCCTGGGGACCGGAAGCTTTCTTTTTCCAGTTGGGGAGGTGTTTCTTGAGTGTCCGGACATCCCTTTCCACGACTGGGTATGAACAAGGCAGGATCTGGGGGCTGTGCTCCCTGGGGACATGAAGCCCAGCTGAGGGGGCCAAGAGAGGGAAAAGTTCAACTCTCAAGATCAAAGAAGTGGCCAACGTTTAAAATAAACCTTAACAAAATCAAGCTAGGCCTGTCTGGGAGCTGCAGTAGGAGCGAAGTGTCACCTGAGCAGCCCAGACAGAGAGTCACTTATGTTTCCTAGCCTTGGTTTTGTCCTCTGTAAGATGGATTTCTTCATCTGATGCCTTGGTTCCCACCTCACTAAGAAGACTGGAGGACAAATGGGATACGGGACCCCTCCCCCAGTTTCTTTGCTGGACCTGCAAGGCCCTTCTAGGATCCAGCCCCTCTTACGGTCCTTCCCAATCTCAGTGCTAGACCCTCTTCCCCAACTACAGTCCCGTTAAAGCAAACGACCTGAAGGTCTGCAAACACACTCTGGTCTTTCTTCCCACTGCACCTTCGCTCGTGCCCTTGGAATACCCTTTCCTTGTGTTTTCTCAACAAATTTCTTCTGACTTACTGAGACGCCCCCTGAGCTGTGGTCTCCTACAGGGAGACTGCCCCGATCAACCCATGCAGCACTGGACATTTCCTCCTCTGTGACCCTGGCCAAACCCCTATTCCTTTGCTGTAACCATATCCTCATGCTCCATGGGGGTCAGGACAGGGATCATGTCCTGGCCATCCCCACATGCTCAGGAGCCCCTAAGAGCTCATCTGACACAGGGTGGATAAGGAGGGCACTAAAAATGTCAGGGCATGCAGGTTTTAAAAAGAGAGCAACTGATTTAAAAAAAAAGATGCAGAATTCCTCTCTGGGAAACAACTGCTTTTGTTTAACAGTTATGTTTGGGGAGTAAAAACTGATGTTTGGGGCATGAAAGACGATGTTTGGGGAGTAAAAGGTGAAATTCACTGCCATCCTCCCCATCTCCAGATGTGGTCAGAATGAGCCAAAAAGAGAAGGGGGAAGAGTTAAAAGAGACGAATTGCTCTACAAAACCGAGTGGAAGAATTTGGAGTTTCCAGAGCAGCTAGGAAAGAGGAAAGCCAGGAGCCAGGAAGTGGAGGCAAGGAGGAGAACCTTGCAACACCGTAGGCCACCAGGGCTCCCAGGAGGAACACACAGTCTCTCTGATGAGTCAGAGCGGACTTCCAGTTTGTGCATGGTGCTGGCCACCATGTAAACCTCTCCAGCCTACCTCCCAAACCTCAGTAAAGTTAGCCTCACACAAATGCCACGTGTTGGTGGTCCTTGGAGGACACCAAAAGAAAGGGGCCGTGCTGGGTGTCAGGGGGGAGAGGCCAGAAGCTCTCGAAGAGAGATGACACAGCAGATGCCATGAAAACCTATCTCCGCTGATGGGCCAGACTCAGGCTTAGACCTTCACCCTCACCTCCACAGTGGGTGGGGGAGGTGTGCAGGGCCAGCACCTGGCCCTGAGGCCTTGGGGACACTAGGCAGCCAAAGTTCCATTAGAGTGACAGTAGGAATCACTGGTCTACAGAAGCTCTGTGGCCTGGGCTGAGTAGGAGTGAAGTGGTGGTTGGGACCTGGGGGACTTCCCGGGGTACCTGCCCAGTCCTGGATGCACTCTCAGGAGGAGGAGCAGAGGAGCCTGGCGATGCCCAAGAAGCTTCAAGGAGACTGACCATGCTGAGTCTATAGCTAATGGGGTGCACCAGGGGGGCTCTGTAGATCCGGACGGAGATCCCTGTAGATCCGGGGGGGCATGCTACCAGCAACAGGCCCATACCTGTCCCCAGGGCCCAATGGGCCTCCACTGAGGCAGCTTTGAGCTGTGCAACAGCCTCTGTTCTAGCCCGTCTATAGCGGCCTCCCTCCCTGGGGGGCCCACACAGTAAGCAGGAGGTTCCCAACATGCTCACTTTGCCTGCCCCTAGGGAGGCTGAGGGAGGTCACCCAACTCAGCCATTTTGGCACATCCATGAAATTAGACTGAGCCATCAGGCCGGTTTAGAGACACAGAGAGGGGGCAGGAGGAAGGCACACCTGCCAAGGGGTGTGCATCCCTACTTACACAGCGAAGCCATGCTCACAAACACAGAGCGTCAGGCCTTCCCTGGCCAGCGGGCTCTGGGGTCCCGGAAGCTCAGGCCGAGCTGGGGAGAGAACTGTCCGAGAAGGGACAGTGAGGATCATGAACAACGGCAGGAGACAGGCGGAGGCTCTGACGCTGGTTGGTCGGAGAGGAGAGTGCAGGAGGGGCCGTAACCCAGGAAGCAGTTTGGGAGAAGCTCTTCAGGGACCACGTTGTCAGGAAAGGGAAAGAAAGCAGTTCATTCCTTCACCAAACTTTTCCTCGGCACCTGTTAACATTCCAGTTCTTGGCATTCATAGGAGTTCAGGAGAGCAATGAGGTTGGAATTTCAATGTCTGCACAAAGAGCAGAAACCTGAGCCTGAGCAGTGAACTTGAGCGCCACTCCCGCAGGTTCAAATTTTCTCATGATCTGGAGAGTTTGGGGGAAAATCCTCGACTTGACGGGGAGGTGGAGACCAGGAGAGAAGTCAAAGGTGAAAGTAGGAAGTAGACTTGGAGACCTCTCTAGCAGCCTGACGAATGAGCCTTCAGCACCCACCCAGCAGAGGTGGCTGTGCCCACGGTGAGGCCACATGTGTGCTGAAGATGGCAAGATGAGAGGACTGGGGGAAATAAAAGCAAAAGCACAGGTGGGACAAAAAGCTCACTTGGGGCAGCGGCAAGAAATGGAAGCAAGGCTTATAAGCCGTTGGGGGGGCCCCGGGGCAGTGTCCAGGGAAAGTGCCCTCTGGGGGTAAAGGGGCCTGGTGTGTGCTTCCAGCTAAGCAGTCCCAGAGTGCTTGAGGTGGCCCAGCGAGCAACCAGAGGAAAGGAAGGGCAGAGGTGGGGGCGGAAGCCCTCAAAGAGGCTGGCTGAGAGGCACAGCGGACACCGGTGGGGTTCCTCACCTCCTTCCCCCGACCCCCCTCAGCCAGGCCAGGTCAGGCCAGGTCAGGAACTTGGTGACAAAGCAAGCAGAAGGGACTGATGACAGTTGGGCAGACAAGGGGAAAGACGTAGCAAAACCCAAATGATAGAGCAAAATAGATCCTTCCCCAAGTGATGCTGTTTAGATGGGCCCATTAGGATTTGGTGTGTTGTCCTGACAGTATTTCTTTGGATCCAGGGCTGTGACGGTCCTTGGGGGAAGGGCTTCACATGGCCAAGGGACAAGAGGAGAGAAAGAAAGGCTTTGGGAGCCAGAAGGGGAGGGGGCTTATTCAAGGCAGACTGCACTGGGGTTCTGGGGGCCCCAGCCCATTTTGGGTCAAGTTTTGAGGGCTGAGTTTGGCAGTTTTTGTTTAGTTATTAGAAAAATAAACTGGGGGGCACCTGGGTGGCTCAGTCATTAAGCGTCTGCCTTTGCCTCAAGTCATGAGCCTCGAGTCCCGGGATTGGGCCCCGAAATGGGCCTCGGCAGAAGCCTGCTTCTCCATCTCTCACTCCCCTGCTTGTGTTCCCTCTCTCGCTGTGTTTCTCTCTGTCAAATAAATAAAAAAAATCTTTAAAAAAAAGAAAAAAGGAAAAGAAAAAGAAACTGGGACTCCATCCCAGGTGAGTGTCAGTACCAGAAAGGTGGAAGGAACAGCAAAGAATCTGGGAAAGAGACTCCCACGGATGCCCATTCGGTCGGTAAAACCCAGGAAGCCCAGTGAACCCTGATGCAGCCAGTGCAAAGTCCCTGCGGTAGAAGCGCCTGGACGGAGGGGAACTAGGGAGGGGAGGAGAGGTAATGGAAGAGCCAAGGCAAAGGGGACAGGTAAAGAGGCAAAGGTGATAGCCGGCAGGGATTAGGGGTGACCTGGACCAGGCCGGTGGCCGTAGAGGTGGTGAGAAGTGGTTGGGTTCTGGATGCACTTGGAAGGTAGAGCGCAAGAGTGGCTGTGGTGTGAGGCATAAGAGAGGGGTCAACGACGTCACTGGCTTTTGGTCCTGAGGCCCTGGAAGGAAGGTGTTGTCATACACTGAGATGACAAGGCTGAGCAGGACAGGTCTGAGGAGAAGAGGAGTCCCATTGTGGGTGTGTCAAGGCAAGATGGCTGTGGGATGTCCAATCCAGTGGTCAGGGGTCAGTTCGAGGGATAAGTGGGGAGTCAGGGGAGAGACCTGCTTTCAGAATACTCAACATCCCTTTATGAGCCACACCTCAGTGAGAGCAGGGATCATTTCCTGGGCTTCCCCGATCTCAGTACCCACTGTAAGCCCTGGCCCGTCGGCAGTGGTGAATGAATGAACGGACGCTCAAGGAATAAGAGGGTGTCCACTTGCTGGTCTGACCCACAAGGGCTGTGTATGAGCAGAGAGGAGGAGCTGAAGCAAGGTGTACATAACTAGAGGCCTATTTTCGGAGGGGTCCGTCTGGAGGCAGTGACCCGTCCCCCCTCTGAGGACTATCCCAGGCACTTGGGTGAAATTTGACTGGAGGGGCATCAGGGAGGGTGACAGGGGGCCAGCTGGGTTCAGGGTGCTTGTGCTGACGCTGTTGCTTCTGCAGTGGTGCATCAGCCCCAGGCAAGGGAGCGAGACCTCTGCAGGGGCCTGGCGTCTGGGCAGGCAGTGTCCCCCTTCCCCAGCAGTCTCCGGGGGCCTCCCTGCTCTCTTTCAGATGGTTTGGTCCAGCCCAGTGGTTTTCAAACATTCTCTTTAAATTCATGGAACCCTATAATAAATCTTTCTGGGAGCAGAAAGGGGGAAAGAGAATCCCCAGGGGTGGGGGACCCCAGGGTGCACAGAGCACAGTAAGAGGAAGGCAGGGTCCCCCGTGCTGGTCAGGGCCGGCTATATTCAGCCACATAGAGTCCTAGGCCCCAGTCCAGAGACCCCGTGTCCGTGGTTGTTCTTTGCCTGATGGGTAAGTCCTCAGCCTGCAGTTTCCAATCCTGTTCCCCAAGGTCCCCACTCTGAGCCTTAGCTTGCTCCTCTTATAAAAATCCAGATTCCAGGAGTACCTTGTTTATAGATGAGGATTCAACAAGATAAAGGCCCTAAAGCCTTCTCTTAAATGACTCCTCTGGGGACGAGTAGTTGGGAGGTCACCACCCCACTGAGGACACCATTGTTGTCAGATTCCATGAAGCATCTCCACTGTCTTAGTCTTGGAGTGTTCAAGCACTTTCCCGCAGCTGTGATCATCTGCCTCTCGCCTTGTCCTTCCTCCCTCCTCCTCCCTCCTGCCTGCCTCTCACCTGCCTCCTCTCAGCCCCTACCCTGACCCTGGAGAGGGCCTCAGCCATTCTGCACAGCACCACCTGGGAGACTAGCAGGTGCTATGGGGACAATGGGCTTTTGGTGAGGCCTCCTCTTCCCGAAGCCTCTCAGAAATTGGGGGCAGCTTCTGAAGACGCTGTTTTTGGCCCAGGCACCAACCAGCACAAACAAAGGCATTTTCTACGGCTGCTGGGAAGGCGACAATTGTTTTCACTGCTGATGCCAGTGCTTCCTCTTGGAAGCCAACGTTTGCTGGAGCAGACAATGCCAAGCTCAATATTTTCTCTGCATAAAAATCCCTTTAATTTTTTAATCATTTGGCGAACAGCTCCTTCTTCCCTCCCCTCACTCTTCTGTTCTTCTCCCCTCCTCTCTTTGACTCTGGCTGGGTCTCTGTCACACTCAACATCTGGGCTGGAAGGGAAAAGTTTGGTGGGCCACACAAATGTTTCCAGACCTACCAAGGGTGGGCTTTGTGTGGACTCATAGCTAGTTGACGTGCTTATATTGTGTTTATAGATGTTTTATCTGGTTAATGGAGGTTGATGGAGATGTGGCCTTCAGCCCCCTCCCTGTCCCATTTCAGCTGATTATATTAAGCTCTGGTTAAGAGAGGTGAACCACACAGTGATGAGGGGCCCCTATGCTGCCAGCCAGGGTAGGGCAAGAGTGGTTCTCCATCGCTCTCTGTTTGATGGCTGAAGCAGCTGTGGGTCGACAGGTACCGAGTACCCCCTGGGGACGATACCCTCTTCTCATTCTCTGTGCCAAGGTCCAAAGGTACTCAGAGGTCCAGGATTCCACATTCCCTGGATCTAGAAGGGAGAGTGTCCTGCCCTGCACCCCTCCCCATGCCTCCTTCCTGACAATATGACAGCTGGGTCTGGACTGTTCTCTCCCGCCTCCATCGTGGTGTCTGCCCTTCTGAAACTGCCCTCTCCCACGGCCTGGAGTCAGGCCCCTCCCCGTCCTCTTTGGATGCTAATGAATACCAGGAATACCTCAATTTGGACCAGACTCAGGTCCCCTTCCCTAGAGAGTTGTATGAGCACAGCCCAGAGGGAGAAGCCTCTCTGGGCAAGAATGCGTATCTGCAAGAATCTTGCAGAATGAATGGAAAATGGGTAAATAAACCCACGAATGGGTGGGTGGATGAATATGTGAGGAAGTGAATGGGTGAGCGAATGAATGACCCACACTTGGCATGGGAGAGCAAGTGAATAAAGGAACTCATCCTTGCCTTTGTGCCCAAGGGAACTGTGTGTGCCCTGACCCTCGGGGTGAGTCTGAGAAATGTGAAATTGTGGGGAGCCAGTCTCTGTGGAGTGGGTAAAGGGCAACCACGTATGCTCCCCCTTGCTGGTAAAAGCTCCACCGTCTGCAGGAAGAGCACTAGCTTTGGACCCTGGGCTCTTTGCTGGCTTCAACTGCTGGCTTTGTCATTTCTTGACTTGTGACCTTGAGTGACTCGCTTCACTTCTCTGAGCCTCGGATTCTTCATCTGTAAGATGGGATGAGTGGATACCTATCTTTTGGGTAGTGTGAAGAACTTGAGGATTTGAATATAAGGCACTTGCTGAGTATTAGTTCTTGTTTCCCTAAAGGAGAGTGAGGTTTTCAAGTCAATGGAGAACATAGGCTTTCGGACAAGACAAGGAGCAGCTGGCCGTTGCCTGGCAGTGGGTGAAGACCATCACTGGCTCCAAGAGAACCTCTCTCTCTCTCTCTCTGTGGAAGGACATTTGGCTCCAAGGACATCTGTGGGAATACAGATATATACCCAGAGGTCACCACCAGACTCCTCTGTCTTTCTCCCCTCTATCCTAGCTCTGGGGGGATGTTTGACATCACACAGACAAAGCTGAAGTGGATGGATTTAGGACAGATCCTTCTTGGTGGGAATGATGGAACTTCCTAGAAAGAACCACTCCTAAATATTAGCAGGGATACACCAGAGAGAAGGTTCGGTTCCCTGGGGCTGAGCAGGTTCATCACCAAGGTCTACCGTCACTGTGCACACCATGATGGAGAGCCTGGACAACACTGCTGACGTGCTCCCTGGCTTGTGGCCTTGGCCATGGGATTTCAAGGGTTGATCTCTGTTTCCTCCTCTGTATAGTAACAAGAACAGCACCTACCTTGATGTTTGGAGTCGAGCCGGGCACACAGCCAGCAATGCTGCATGTGCGAGCTAGTGTGATAGATGGGATGATAGCCCCCAATGCCATGGCCTTCTTGCAAATGGATTATGTGAGCTCTCCCCATGCTTTGTGGCTTGGGCATAGACTCGCTTTGACCAATGGTGCCTCGGCAGGTGGGACAGTGTTTCAGTTCCCAGAAGAGGTTGTTTTGTTTTTTTGTTGTTGTTGTTTTGTTTTTTTTTTTTATTTGACAGAGAGAAACACAGCCAGAGAGGGAACACAAGCAAAGGGAGTGAGAGAGAGAGAAGCAGGCTTCCCACCAAGCAGGGAGCCCGATGTGGGACTCGATCCCGGGTCTCCGGGATCATGACCTGAGCCGAAGGCAGTCGCTTAACCAACTGAGCCACCCAGGCGCCCCCCCACAAGAGCTTCTAAGAGCATCTTCTGTTGGCTCTCTTCCTCTCGCCTTGCCCACGAGGACAACATATTCTAGATACTGGTTGTTTCTTTGGCCTAGGACATGGTACAACAAGACACTTGCATCCCTGCCAAGTCTGGCCAAGTGCAGGCAAGCTGCAGCCCCCATGCAATGAGAGCAAGAAACAAATGTTTGTCAGGATAAGCCACGCGATATTGGCATTGCTGTTACTGAAGCAAAGTTGAGCCATACAGCTGCTATTGCTGCCATTATCCACACTTTATCGACGAGGAAGCTGAGACTCTGAGAAGTGAGGTTACCTGCTCATGGCCACACAATGATTAAGAGGTGCGGGTGGAACTCACACTCAGAATCACTCATTCATTCAACAACCAGTGGCTGGCCCTGCAAAGGTAAATGGATGCCTCTGCTCTGTGGGAGCTTATATTTGGCTGGACAGAAATAGAAAAATACAAGCCAGCCAGTAAATAAATAAGAAAATGGGGGGGTTATAAATGATTGGATATAAAACAGAATGATGTGATCGTGCCTGCGGAGGGGTGAGGGAGGAGCTTCGACAGGACAGTCAGAGAGGATCCCCTTATCTGCCCCCACTCCAAAGAAGTCACATCTCCTTCAAATTGTCAAGGGTAAGAGGAAGGCGGCCCTAAAGACAGCAGTGCAGAGGGGGAAGAGCCAGTTACCTGTGCTTTGTCATCCCTGCTCCAGAAGGCCGGTAGAAGTGTGTTTTGAGTGCCTGGAGGATTCTAAGCAGTGAGGAGATGTGTCTGCATTTACATTCTAGAATCATCGCAATTTGGGATGGAGAAGGACTGCAAGAGGCTAGCTGGAGACTACAGTGGCGATGTAGGGATGTAGGAGGCACTGGGGACTCGGACCCAGGGGCAGAGTGGAACCAAGCAAAGCGAACTGACTGTAGGTGTGGTTTAGAGGGAAAGGCTGCATGTTCTTTGGAGGTGGCAATGAGATAAGGAGGGGACTCAAGAAGGGCCTTTAGGGACCTTGGGCGGGGGTGGGGGTGGTACCAGACTCTGACCTGGAGAAAGCTGGAGTCTGGATAGCTAGACATTTAGAAAGCAGTTCTGCCTTAGACAGCAGGGTGGGGGATAGTCCTCGAGGGGGCCTGTTTGCCACCAGGGAGCTGTTAAGCGGGCAATGGGCTATAAGGGTGGGGCCAGACTTCAGGCCTGGAGGCACACTGGCCTGATTTAAAGCAGCAGGCTGTGGCCGCCTGGCTGGCTCACATGACCCTTGATTTTGGGGTTATGAGTTAAAGCCCTGTGTTGAGTGTGGGGATTACTTAAAAGTAAATCTTTTAGGGGCGCCTGGGTGGCTCAGTTGGTTAAGCGACTGCCTTCAGCTCAGGTCATGATTCCTGAGACCTGGGATCGAGCCCCACATCGGGCTCCCTGCTCTGCGGGAAGCCTGCTTCTCCCTCTCTCACTCCCCCTGCTTGTGTTCCCTCTCTCGCTGTGTTTCTCTCTGTCAAGTAAATAAATAAAATTTTTTAAAAAAAGTAAATCTTTTAAAAAATACTTCCTAATTAAAAAATAAAAATAAAATAAAATAAAGTAAAGTAAAATAAAATAAAATGTCAGTTGATGTTACAGGAGCCAATAAAGCAGTCTGAGAAGGAGAAGCCAGCAAGGTACTTCTGTCCAATTCCAGAGGAAGGGCTCATTATTCAGAAGCTCTGTGTGCCTCGAAATCTGAGAACACACCTTCTCTGATCCAGCAGCCACCAGCCCTAGGTGGCCACTGAGCGCTGGAAATGGGGCCAGTCCACACAGCATGCACTCGAGGTGTAAAACGCACCAGTCTCCAAAGACGTGGTGTGACAAACAAAATGTAAAATACATCATTAATAATTGTTCTATTGATTACATGTTGAAATGTTGATATTTCAGACATACTAGGTTAAACAAGATATAAGGATATAATCAATTTTACCTGTTTCTTTACATTTATTTTTAATTTTTATTATGATTTTTTTTTTTTACCTGTTTCTTTACTTTTAAAAATGTAGTTACCAGAAAATCGAAAATTACAACTCCTTTGTGGCTTGTGTTGTCTTCCCACCGGGCTCCGCTATTGTAGAAAGACCACCATGGGGTGCTGCCCCACAAAATGACATAATTGCTGAAGCATTGCCCCAAGACTCTCCTCCTGTTGTCCAAGGTCCCTGGGCTCCTCCAGCCTCGACTAGGTGTCAGATTTCTCCACAAAGACTGACAAGTTCTCACTCCAGCCCCTCCAGACCTGTTTTTGCCTAGAAACCACATGCGGTTTCCATCCAAAAGAAAAATACACACAACATGAAACTAAAGAAAGGAGCAAAATTTCCCTGACGCACTGCCAAGCAACTGTTCCATTTCCCACACCGCCCTGCAGTTTCTTCAAACACAAAGACGTTTGCCACATGGTCAATTAAATCATTTGGGAAAGTGTCAAAAGACCATCCATGGCGCTGGGAAGTTTCAGACCCCTGAGATTTCCCCATTCCCCTCAGTGGTGTTGGGGCCACTTACCTAGCTCAGAGCTCCCCAGGGGGTGGTCGCTAAGATCACACCCCTGTAAATCCACAAACCTCCCCACCCCACCCCCACCCTTGCAGTCACTGGGATTGCCACTGAGGGTCTGCATGAGCCCTGAGGGCACCTTGGGACTCTGAGCAACAATGATCATCTCTCTTTCGTGGAAGGTATTTGAAGGCAACAGGGTCAGGCAGTTTTTGAAAAGTGTCATCTTCCATGCCTGCCCACAGCCTAGACTGGACAGGTCACCTTGCCCTGGGACCGTTAAACAAGGTAGACTCTCAGTAGAGTGAGACAGAGACCTTAATGCTATAAGAGAGAGGCAGAACCCCGAGAGACTACACAGAGAGCCCAGAGACTCTGAGAAAGAGAGAAGAGAGGGAACACAGAGCAAAGAGGACTCAGAAGAAGGGAGTGCATTCACTCATTCATTCACGAAAATAGAACTGAGTACCTTTTATGTGCCAGGCACAGTCCTAGGCATGGCTAATTCAGCAAAGAGTGTAGCAGATCTGGCGTCTGCCCTCCAGGCTGGCAGACATGTCGGGAAGATTATCAAAGAACATGTGCGTGTATTTATAAGGAAAACTAGAAGTGCTATGAAAGATGGGGCTATGACACTGTGAATTTCCCACCAGAGATGTTTGAACTGAGCTGGGAGACCAGGAAAACCTTCCCTGAGGAAACAGCATTTGAGCTGAGATCTGAAGGGTGGAACCTTCAGGGAGCCTGGGAGGTTAGTACCAGGTATGTGAACAATGGGCATTAAAGTACCTTGGGCTTCTCAAAGATCCTGAACTTTTACTCTGCCTTTAAATTTTTTTTTTTATTTTAAAGTTTTGGAGTTTTAGGTTTTTGTTGTTGACATAGGTCAGGAGAAATCCAAACAAAAAACCTAGGGATTCAGGAAGTAATTAGTATACACGTAATATTTTTTAATTATGAAAGTAACTTATACCCAACCTGGAAACGTAAAACACAGAACGAGACAAATTAAAAAAATTGACTTAAACCAATTCTCCACAGACACTCACTGTTATTAGGTATTAATGTATATAGTGTATGTGTGTATATATATATATTTTTTTTTAGTTCTTATTATAACATGGACCAGTCACGGCTCTGCAGCATTTTATGCATGATCTTATTTTTCTTTTTAAGATTTTATTTATTTATTTATGTATTTAAGAGAGAAAGCACAAGCAGGGAGAGCGGCAGATGGAGAGGGAGAAGCATACTCCCCGCTGAGCAGGGAGCCCAACACGGGTCTCAATCCCAGGACCCTGGGATCATGATGTGAGCCAAAGGCAGACACTTAACTGACTGAGCCACCCAGGCACCCCAACGCACGATCTTAGTTTGTCCTCACAACAACCCTATAAGGTAGTAATATTATCATTGTTCCCATTTTGCAGATGAGGAAAGTGACCCTCGGGGCTGCTACATGCTTTATTTGAAGTCATTCACATCAGATGAGGAGAAGCAGGTCTGGAATCCAAACCCGAGCCGGTCTGATCCTGAGCCCATCCAGACCCCAGCACACCCACTTCAGACATGGGTCACATCCTTGCCATCTTCCTTTCTATGCACACATTTATACACACACATACACATCTCTAGTAATAGTAATCCTTACCCTGATTGCATGATCCAGATTATTTTGCTTTTTCACTTTGCAACATGTCGTGTGTATTTTCTCAAATCAATGATATTCTTGGCAGCGCTGTTGTAAACGTCTGCCTAGCGCTCTGCAGCATAGATGGGTAGCGGCTCTATGGTGTAGACAGGTAGCGGCTCTCAAACCCTGGCTCCAGTGTCATCTGGGAACTTGTTGGAAATGCCAACCCTCAGTCCCTACCCCCAGACCTACTGAGGTAGATAGACCAGGGATGGGATCTGGGAATCTGTGCTTTAACAAGCCTTCAGGGAATTCTGACACGGTTGATGGTTAAAAATGGACCCTTCCGACATTCTGCGTTTTTCTAAACTAATCCCCTATAATAGGTGTGTTTCAATGATTTCCAGGTTTTGGTTATCAAAAACCTGGCAAAATAAGCATCTCCATTTGCCCACATCTGTGAAGATCAAGAAAGTGGTTTTAAAATAAAACAGGTATTGAAACCAAATCCAATCAAAGGAAAAAACATGGATTACTAGATGTTATGCTCAAAAAAAGGAAACTAAAGACAAGCATGAGGGATTCTTGGTCAGACCCAAGGGAGGACATTCTCTCCCGGCAGGACGACCCAGTGGGAGAAACGTCTCTGGAGCACAGGAGTCCCCTGTGGGGACAGCTCTGACCTGCCCAGGTGGCCCCCGGCACAGCAGACACACTCCGAGCCTCTCTCACAGCCTCTGGGCTTTGGAGCATACCAGCGGAGATGTTTATGAAAGAGACAGCTGCTGTCTGAGCCCACCCAGCGGAAGGGGCCAGGAGCTTCAAAGATGGATGGGGAGGGCAGGCTGGCCATCACCTCCCAGCTGGTGATTTCATTAAGCGAGCACCTGCTGAATGGGGTCTGCCCCACTCCTCACTGCTGCCCGGCCAAGCTGCGTGTGGTGTTAGTCTGAGGCTGAGCCCAGACGTCAGAAATCAACTCCAGGCTGCTCCCCGGAGTCTTGGAAGACATCCTCCATCTGAGGCCAAGCAGAGATCCGTCAACAGGGCATTTTCCTGCCTGCTCTGTCACCAGTCCCTGCCGGTTCTCATTTCCTGTCCGCCTCTAGCTGCCTGTTTCCTGGACCTGATGGGGCTGAAGAACACCCTAACAAAGAATTAAGAGAAACAATTTTCACTTTCCAGGCGTGTCTGTTTTCTCACCTGTGACATGGGAGCAGCAATCTCTGTCCAGTGAGAAAAGGGACTGAGTGTGGGTTGGAAAGGCTAAGCTCGCCTAGTACATGGGGTTTGGATGTCATTGCTGCTCCTTCTGATTCTAGAAGCTTCCGTTGTGGCCGGCTCCTAAGGAAAGCACAGATCTTTGGGGACATGTTGGTCTGGGGTCAACAGAACTCTTCTTAGTGACTGTGAGACCGTGGGCGAGTCCCGTCTCCTTCCTGAGCGTCCGTTTCCTCGTGGTTGAACAGAGGTATTGAGGTCTTGCTCACAAGATGACGAAGGATGCCCCGCATGCAGCTAGCCCATTGGCAAGGGCAGTGCCTCTGTTTGGGAAACGATGAGACACAGCAATCTGTGTTTTGACCTCAGACATCTGCAGATCTTTTTAACTGCCTTTTCCAGTTAATGGGCACCTTCGGACGCATCGCATCACCTCTTTGTGCCTCAATTTCCATATCTGTAAAATGGGGGACCAAAAGCACCTACTTTGTGGGGCTCTAGAGACAATAAAACAAAATGTTGTCCTTAAAATGGGAATGACTGTTCAGTATCATTATTGCCATTTTTCCAGATGTGACACAGCCCGTACCAGCAAAAACCTGGAAATAGGGACACACCGAGAGAGTCCGCTGCTTGTCAGGGTTGATGGACTTTCCACTGGCAGAGATTCATCGATCACTTACTGACCCCTGAGTGCCTTCTGTTTGGGGTTTGTGGAGGCCACATGACAGAGAGGCCTCGGGACTGCACAGGCAGGAGGGTGCAGAAGAAGGTCAAAGGAAGGGCATGTCCCTTGGCCACCATCCCACAAGAAAGCGGAGTTCTCCACTGGTTTGGCTGTGTCTCAGGCAGTGGCCATCCCCGACAGCCCCTCTCCCACAACCTCCAGAGAAGCAAGACCTTGAACAACTGCAGGTTAAAAAATCAGCCCTCAAATTCCACGGCAGGTTATTCAAGGGAGAAAAAGAATAAAAATCAATGCGAACCCAGTCTCCGGTTCTGAGGACCAGTCGCATCTTGTTTGTAACCTAAAGGATCAATAAGAGACGCTTCTTTGGGTCCATTTTTAAGCTCAATACCATGGATGCAATTTGGTTGACAATTATGAGCAATCAGTTATCTTGTAGAGCCTTGCTCCCACCGCCAGCCGCCCGTTCAGGCAATCATGAGCTATTACCAAGGGGGTGGCACTGGCGAGGGACTGGCTCCGACGATGCGTTCACCAATGATCACTCAGAAGTCAACAGATTTTGCTGATCAATTAAGTCGTTGGGATGGAGAACTCATGAGTGCTCCAAAGCTGAAGCCTGGCCTTTTCTGTTTGCATCCATTAGCCAGGGCTAGTTTGTTACTGACTAAATGACCTATCTCCCTGGCATTGGCAGTCACAGGGGCCAAGTGTCTAGGTTAGGACTCACAAGAATTCAGAACATCTAGTGCCCCTTGCTGCCATCAAGAATGCAGGGGGGTAGTCACCTTAAGGACACAGATAGATCTGAATTGGGTGGATAAAAATCTACGGGGTATCCCTGGGTGGTAGGTGCCCCAGAGTGGGGCCTGAGCTAGGGCTTGGCAATGCCCTTGTGGGGAAACTTCCTCTAACATTCTTGGCTCGTGGCACACAAGAGCAGCCCTAACCAGAGTGGGTGAGCACCAGGTAGGTCATGGATTGCTTTGAAAAATGGGCACAGGCTCCTCATTCTTTCTCTAGGAAATTGCTCAGATCCTCTAAGTTGTGCATATCATTTTAAGGCAACCTATGAAACCCAGGATGATAATGTAAAGTCAACGATTTTGGAGTCAGGTAAATCTTAACAATTCTTTCCCATTTGCAAGCTATGGGATCCTGGGCTGGCAACCTTAGCTCTTCAACCGACATTTCCTCCCTGTAATGGAAATGATAATAGTATTGACCTAATAGAGTTGCAAGATGGCCCATGTGAAGCCGTAATCCATATGTCTAGCATGTAGTAAGTGCTTAGTAAACATTAACCAGTATCATTATTAAGATGAAAATAACTACTAGTCAGGAGTAACCATAAATCATGTCCTTTCTCTATGCTGCATCTGTAAAATGAGGATATAATGGTTCACGGCTCGCAGACACACTTAAGAAAGAGTTACTTAAAGGATGTGTGGGAAGCACTTAGCCCAGACCTGGCACATTGTAGGTGCTCGATAAATAGTAGCTGTTTATCATGATTCTGATTGTTCGTATTTTTATCCTAATGAATATGATTATTTCCTGACATCCCCCTCACCGCTCTGCCCAGGACAGCTTGGGCTGTGGGGGATTCTGATGAAGACCTTGGCAGCCAGCCCATGACAAAGATGGGGGTGTTCATGACAGGCTCTGGTGGGGGATAGGGAGGCCACAAACAACTGCATGATACAAGCTGCTGGCCCCAATTCTGTGACGAATATGCTGTGTGACCTTCGCTAAGCCTCTTTCCCTATCTGGCCAGCACTTACCCAAACATATACTGGGCAACAGAAGTTGATGATTTGCAATGGTCTAGACTGTTGTTGGCTCAGCCCATCTAGTTAATTACTGGTGAGATTTCTTGGAGCTGACACTGGGTCTGGACAGGTATGGCCTGATGCCAAGGGTGGCCCCATGGGAGGGCAATAATTTGACCAAAGGCAAAGAATGCCCCACCTTTGCCTTCTTTCTTTTGGAAAAATGGGACTCACTGAGTACAGGTGTCTCCTCAAACCTCCTGGCCATTGTGGGTCATCTCCTTCCACCACATCGAGAAGCTTCAAGTTGGGTGGAGAGCGCCCACCGTCACCATCCCAGCAGGCCAGGCAGCCCAGATCCTATCTCCATTCTTCCCCAGACTTCCTTGGGTCAGGAACCAGGGGCTGCCTTGTGCTCAATGCCTCACTGGGGTGGTGCGATGCCCTGCTGTCCCGCCTCCACCATTTGCTTACAGAGGTCTCAGCGCCTTCATTTCTCCTTCTAGGGATAAGGTGAATAGCCCCTGTCTTGCTTTAACCCTGTGGCAGAAAGCCAGCACCTCTCCACGTGGAGCAGGAACCGCGATGTGGCCACCAATGAAGCCACTGTCCCCTTGACTAGCCCTTGGGAGTGAGCAGGTGCCCCTAGCAATCTCTCCTCAGGGCCCGAATGGAGAATCAGCTGGGGGTGTTTCTCACCTGTTTTCTCACCCTGGATTTCCCCCCCCCACCCCGAGGCCAACCCCCCTATTCTGGAGTGTTTCTCTGCAGGAAATTCCTGATGCCATCTCTCTACCTTCCTCCTCCGTCTTCTTGCCAGCCCCTGACTCCATGTTCACTCTGTTAACCTTAAAAATCAAACTGCCAGTTATTTTATCAGCAAAAGATAGGTTTATTCAAGAACCACAAGCGACCATCTAGAATACCCAGGTTATAGTAAAACCACAGGCAAGACCAGGAAATGAAGGAGAGAAATGCTCTTTTATAGAAGAAAGCAGGAAGTTGGGAGGGGCTGTTCTAAACAAAAAGCCAAGCCCATTGGAGTTAAATTGGGAGCTAGAAGTCTAGTGGCCTTTTTCATTGGCTGAGTTGTGGCTATGGGTCATTGGCTGGGCTGTTGCTGGGGGAGGAGGAAGACTGCTTACTTCCCTGCTGGGACAGTATGGTAGTGAAAGATCCCTCTCTTCCTCCTGGGTCCGCTATGGACTTCCACTGTAGGGTGTGTGAGGTCCAGACTCCATTCTTAATGAGGTTTGCCTTTATGAATTTTTACAATCCACATCCTTTCCTGGCACCACCTCAGTCCCTCACTGGTCCTGTCGGCCAGCTCCTGACCGCCAGTGTCACAGCCTATCTTCCTAGGGCAAGTGAGAGCGGAAAGGGCTGTGGTGACTCCAGGTATCCTGGAGTGCGTTATTAGAAGCATCCTCTTTAGGAGGAGAGAGGTAACAGTCTTGCTCATGGCCCTGCCGGGCCACCCAGGTGTTCTATTCAGTTCAGCTCCTTGCTATCACTTCCAGAGAACTGTGTGACTTTCCTTTAGAAAACACTTCTCACTGTCGGTAATCATTTACTTAAAAGACAATTTGTTCATGTCTAGCTTCCTCTCCAGACTGCATGCCCATGGGGCAAGGGGCCATATGAACTGGTGTAGTTCACCTTGTGTTTACAGTTCCTGCCCATGTGTTGCCACATAGTCCCTACCCAGTATCAATTTAGTGAATATATGAATGGATGGTAAAGGGATGGACAGACAGGTTAAGAGGAAAAGTAAATACTTTCTGTAGAGCCAGCCCCTTACAGGTGTGAGTTTAAAGGAAGTTATGCTAACCTCAAACACAAAACTGTCTGTTATTTTTGGAGCAAAATTGGTTTATTTGAGGATAATAGAGGAAGGCAATTCAAGACAAGCAAGCTATGGCAATACCCTGGGCGAGTCCAACAAACAAAGGAGAAGAAAGACATTTTATGGAGAAGAGGGAGGGAGCTGCAGAGGGTTGCTTTGAAAAGTCTACTGCAGAAAAGCAGGAGTTCAGGTTGATGATGGTTTCTCATAGGCTGAGTTGCTGGGGTAGTTGATTTCTTATAGGAGACGCAATCTACATCCCTCCTTGTTGGGACTTGTAATTGATGATTCTTTCCTCTTAATGATTCTTTTGTTGAGGTCTGTAATTGACAATTCTTCCTGAAACTGACATTGAATGGCATGCACCCCCCCCCCAGCCTCCTTTTCTAGCTTCACAAGTCTGCTTTAATGAGGTTTCCTTTCATTAAATGTCATAGTTAGAAGGGGAGGAGCCCTATATGCAGAGGTCAGTGTCCTGTGACCCTCTGGAAAGGCATCCCATCTCTGAACCAGAGCTCAGATCTCCCCCCCTCCAGCTCAAGACATTGCCAGAAAGAACAGAATGGACCATGGGGGCCTGGACATGCTTTTCCCCACCCCTACACTACCACCCCCACCCCCACACACTTCATCCCATGGGATGGCAACCTTGTGCCCTCAACCATCTTGCTTTCAGGAAATTACATGATCCTTTCAGGAACACCTGAGACTTAACTGGATTCCATTCTTGGGGTTATTTGCATTTTAATGACCAGGAGAAAATGACTTCAGTCCAAGGAGTGACGCAGATGGGGTGAGACAGCAAAATCCCTTGTGTGAGGCTCTTTAGGGGTTTAGAGACAAGTTCTCTAGGTAAGGAGGGCTTGATGGCTGGTTGTCTAGTTGATGTCCTCCTGGCAGGTCTATGGACCATGCAACTTCTCATCCCAACCCCTGTTCCCAACATGTACTGTTCCAAAAACGTTCTTTATTTCCAGAAGGGGCTGGGTTCTCAATGGTGGGCATCATGGCATCCTTTCAGAGCCCAGCTGTGGGATCTCCTTTTCCTCCTTTCCCATGTCTGGGGTTCCTCTACGTGCCCAGGCTGTCCAGAAGCCCCAGTTCAGCTCCTCCCAGAGATGCTGGTTCCTCACAGGGACTGTAGCTTTTGCAGAGATGGGATTGGAGTGGCCAGGCTGCTAAAGAGCCAGAATGGATTTGCAGCAACCCCCACCCCCTCCCTGTAATTAGGAGGGGATCGGGAGCCAGGCGAGCAGTGCCAGGCATCAGAAAAACCACCACATGACTTGCCTGTGGATTCTCAATGTAAACAGTCTCCCAGAAGGCCCAGATGGCTTTCCGTGATCCCAGAGAGGATGCTACGGTCCTCTGGGGTGGGTGAAGATGGGTTGAAGGAAAGGGGCCTTTTCTCAGCCAATCTGGGTGGGTGGGAAATGCCCTTGTGATAAAAAGCAGACCCACTTGAGCCTAAGTGGCTGATCTGTGCAACACATTCATCTGGCATTCATGAGCCTGCATTAGCTCTAATGGCAAGGCATTGTGGGCTCTGGCTGGGATACTCAGCGTGGCCTTGCCACCCCCTTCTCGGCCACTCTGTGATTTCCCATCAGTGAAACAAATACGCAGAACTCCGATGACAATGGCCTGGGCGGCCAGGCACACACACTCACATATGTCTGCACATGCAGGCACGGAGGCCTGGGTTCTGACCCAACACCTGGATGAAGGTAGCTAGAACGGCACCTCCAAACCCAGCTAAAGATCCCCAGGGACTGGTTCAGGAGCTGCTCCTTCACAGAATGCTCGAGAACCCCAGATGGAGAGCACCGGACTCCAAGTCCAGAGAACCGGGTTCGAGTCCCGGCTAAGAGATCAGATTTGCGGGGTGTTAGTATAGCCCTAGTGCTGTGCCATAGCCGAGTGTGCCTTCTGTTCTCACGTTCTCAAAATGCTCTGGCAAATGCTCTCATCCCATTCTACAGATTAGGGAAGTGGGTTCGAGGAACTTGCTGGATATGTTAGAGCCAAGAGGTAGCCCTGGGATTCAAATCAGATCTGTCCAAGTCCAGTGGGACACGAGCTGGTCTTGTCACTCTGCTGCCCACCAACCCCACACCCTGCCCGGACTCCCGGGCTCCTCCTCGGCACGCGGGAGGTACAGAGGTCCCCTGCTCCGTGCACGGGATTGTGATGATGCCAGCAGGTTCCACACATCCGTCTCCTCACACGGAGCTTGTTAAGTCTCTCTCTCTCTTTTTTTTTTGCTTGTTAAGTCTCTTGACGCACATTAGATTCTAGGCCAGAGATTCAGACTGTCTGAGCTCACAGAGAGCATTTCACTATGAAAACTTCACTCTAACGACTCGAGAAACTCGCCTTTCCTTGTGAAAAAGAATGTGGCAGAAGCCCAAGATGGACTTGGCAGCGCCTGAGCCCGAAAGGAGGCCAGAGGATAAATTTCGGTGAGCTTGCCCCTTGGCCTCTCTGATTCATTGTCTCCAGAGCAGAGGAAGGAGCCGGGGGAGGGGGTCAGAGGCAGCTGGCCCTCCAGCCCCCTGGCTCCGGCCCACCAGAAGTAGAGGAGCTGCCCCTGCCTTCCTCTGTGGAACCATCTTTGCCTTGGGCCGTCTCCTGGGCCTAAAGCAGAGGACATTCTCTTTGTGCATCCCTGAATCCGCAGCCACCAAGAAAGCAGGAGGGGGCTTTCTGGGAAGAGGGGTGGACGGCGAGGAGGCTGAGTTCTCATTCGTCTTGACGAGTTGTTGACCCGTGATGGCTGAAGCACCGGCTCTAGGCTGGCCTGACAAGACTGAGGCGGCAGGTTCCTGTTCCTAACAGCAGCCTTCTCCTCACGGCGTCCTGAGCTCGAGCAAAACCCCAGCCACCTACGTGGCGGAGTTGGAGGGCTGCCCGGCTTGCCTGTCTGGCACCTCCACATTGAGGCGTCCCAGTTACAGGCACACCGAGACACATGCGTGCCAAGGGCGAAAGGCACGGGGAGACACAGTCGCGTGATGAGGCTGAGTTTCTGGGGGAGGCCACAGGGGAGGGGAGTGCAGAGCCTCCAGGAAAGATGAGCTTGCTGGGAGCTACCATCTGGCGGATGCTCCCTGACTTTTTTCTGCTCAGGCCCCAGAGCAGAGGGGTCAATGGTCTCCTTCTCTTGCTTCACCTGCAAGCCTCTTCTCACCTTGCTTTGTGAGAGATCCTGCCTCGGGCGCACATCTGGCCACATCTGGTTGTATGAGCCCATTTGCATTTATGAAGATGTGTGTATGCACGCTTATTTATGTGTGTGTGTGTGTGCAGATGTGGGCGGGCTGGTGTGTGTGCAGGACCCGTGGAAGTACGTGTGTGTGCCTACCAGTTGTTTCAGACAAGCACAAACTGGTATGTTTGCACAAGTGTGTGTGTCCTCAGTCGGAGTGCCTCCAGACTCTTCTCCCTGCCTGGGTAAGAGCACCTCCAGGCTGTTTCTCTCCTGAGTCTACACTCGCATGGGGGATCTCATTTTGATCCAGAGCTTCTTTTCCTCCCCTGTGAGGATAAAACTTGCAAATCTATACCTCCAACTTCCAGTCTCTCTCCCAAGCTCTAAAGCCTTGTTTGTAATGGATGACTTGCGTACCTTTCAAAACCAATGATCCCAAACTGTCTCATCACCTGTTTCCCCAAACCAGTCTTCCCTCCAGCCCCGAGTATGCCAGAGACTGGCCCCACTGCCCTCCTAGCCTCCTTCATCCCTCACACCTTGTGACAGAGGCCTGTGGCTCCTTCCTGTGAAATGTCACCTTCTGATTTTCCTGCTGCTGTCCTAGGCCAAGGCCGTATCACCAAACACCCACTAACTTGTCTCCCAGGATCCAGGCTCTCTGGCCCCACTACGCCCGATTCCGGGTGAGCGGGACCCTTTTTAAAAGCATGATCCTGGATCATACTACTTCCTATTAAAAACATCTGGCTGGGTTCCTGTGGCCTAGGAAGTCAGCTACAGCTGAACCCAAATCTCCCCTTTGCTGCTTGCTCCCTGCAGGACCTTGTCCACCTTACCAGGCCTCTCTGGATCACATCATAGTTATTAAAGTTATGGTCAAACTAGCAAGACAACGTATGAAAGTACTGCAATATTTTCTGTAATATATACATTATATAAATATGTTTAGAGGCACCTGGGTGGCTCAGTTGGTTAAGCGACTGCCTTCGGCTCAGGTCATGATCCCGGAGACCCAGGATCGAGCCCCACATTGGGCTCCCTGCTCGGCGGGAAGCCTGCTTCTCCCTCTCTCACTCCCCCTGCTTGTGTTCCCTCTCTGGCTGTGTTTCTCTCTGTCAAATAAATAAAATCTTTAAAAAAATATGTTTATATGTATAGTATAAATATGTGTAAGGATTATATAAAATACACATTTTTAAAATTCCAGTTCCTTGGTTTGGGGGGAGAAGTGTGTATGCGTGCATGTGTGAATTTGCAAATATGTAGGAAAATGTAACTCCATGCACACGGATACTCTTAGTTATTTACCTCTCTTGCCATTCATTCACTCATTCAGCATGCAAGCAAGCATTTGTTGGCCCTACTCTGTCCCACGTGTTGGTTCAAAGAATAGAAAGACCCAAGCTCTAGCCCTCAAGGATTCCACATCAACATCTGAACTTCCTCTAAAGTCAGACGCCCTGAGCAAAGTCCAGAGTCATCTGTCAAATCCCATCTCCGCTGTTGAATCCCAGTTCAAGGAGGTGTGGTGACGTTTTCTGGAAGGGCCGGCCCTGTCCTTCCATCCCTGAGGGCCGCTCACCTGGAGTTATTTTGTCATCAGGCTCCCCAGAGCCCTTCGGCAGCCTGGCAGGCCTGTGTTCTGTCCCCTTTGCACCGCCTAGTGAGAGGCCTTGGTCCGAGCAGGGACAGAGGATAGGTAAGGGCCCTGAACACCCTTCCTGGGAAAGCCATGCTTGCCTTTGTTGGGGGCAGGGAGGTGGAGGTCGGCCAGACTCCATCAAACGGAAGGCTCTCCAATTTACTTTCAGGAAGGAGCTCCATTAACGCGAGCGTTTGGGGAAAAAAACAAAAACACTAATCACCATCCGAAATGTACATGCTATTTCCCATCTGGTGTGCGGAATTGGATCGTCTCAGGAGTCGCTGGAAAATGCAGCAGATGGGGTGGGCTTGGAGCTCATCTCCCCACAGGCAGTGGGGAGAGGAGGAAGAAGAAGCTTGGCACAGGCAACCAGCCTGCATGAGGAATGGTGGGCCCCGCCGGGCCCCCATCAACTGGGTCCTGGAGGAACCCTCCACACTGTCAGATGCCTGATGCAGCCAGAGCAGCTGTGTTGGTTGTCCCTGTGGCTTCTGGTCCGTTCTGGAAAGCGGTGGCTCATGCTCCCAGTTTACAGGAACTCTACGGCCGCTCAGGCTGCAGTGGAGTCTGGGAAAGACTTGAGAGGCTCAGACGCTGGCCGGTACTGATTCCTAGCTGTGCAGTAGAGGCCACTCACTCTACGAGGATCACAGCCGGTGCCTCCCAGAGTCACCGAGAGGCTCCATGAGGCCTGGGCTAACACCTCACACATTATTACTTGGTTTGGATGCCCTTGGGTGGGAGATTTAGGGGTGCTCCAGAGAGAACAGGTGCATTATCATAGACCTTTGCCGGGGAGGAGGCCTCTCTCTCGAGCTCATGTCCAGGACCTCACGCTGCACCACGGCAAAGGGCTGTGTATGTTGCAGACAACAGCTGGCCCTGTGACCTTTGACTGGAGTCAGGAAGGAGAGGGGCAGGAGACTGGAGCACCTTCCAGCAGGTGGACAGAGGGAAACCAGAAGGGGAAGACAGGGTTGGAAAAACAGAGCTCCTACAGAGAAGGACAATGGAGAGACAGCGAAGCATGAGCAATCCTCTCAGAATTCTGCGTGGTGGGGTCCCCTCTGGAGAGGGGTTGCCTCCCACCACCATCTGACCCCCAGAGATGACTGCTGTCCTATCAGGTGGCAGGATGTCGACATTTTTCTTGTCTGCAGTGACTTTCGGTCCCCCTCCATGGGACACCCTTCCCTGCAACATCTAATTAAAGGGAGGAAAGTAATTAAGGAAGGGCATGTAACATTCCCTGTAACACTGAACTTAATAACACCCCTCGCCCCTCCCCCACTTCCAATCCATAAATATGACACGCAGAACAACTCGCTGCAACACCAAATTGTTTATTGCTTGCTAAGCTGGAAAGCACTTGAATTAACCTCCTGCATAAGTGGAGTTAGGAAAGATCCAGGCATTTTTAAGTGGAAAGAGGACGTGAGCCAGACAGAGTCCTTTTCTGGGAACCCGGAGGCTGAGGCTTCACTCACTCGCTCACGTACTCACTCATTCATACAAGCATTTCAGTGCCCACTGGGTAATAGGGCATTGGTAGTGCTCAGGACACAGAGGAGAATGAACCAGCATTGTCTCCGCCATGTGACACATGTTGCCTTCTGCAGTTTTGAAAGTGGCAGCTCTGAGCCAGTGAGGGGAGGGGAGACTTCTGGGGTGGGGGTTAAAAGGATGTGGTGGGACAGCCCCTCGTTCCTGCCTAGGCCGTTGTTGTTCACCACGCCTATCCTATACGTGGGGGGTCCAGAGATGAAGCAGCCACTACCCCCGGCCTAGAGAAGCTCACAGCCAGGTTGGGGAGAGGGATGAGGACTTGTAGCATTAAGAGTGCCCACCCTTAATTGAGATGTGTGCCAAGTGCCGGGAAAACAGAGGGGCAGAAGCATCCACTTTGTCTGGGGGAGCACTAGGAAGGATCACAAAGGAGCTGACATTGAAGGTGGGTTTTGAAGTGTAGCTAGGAGTTCCCAATGGGGGAAAGAGTACGGGAAGAGCTAGGTATGAAGAAAAGCTGGAGCAAAAGGCTCAAAGGCAGGAAAGGAGAGGTGACAGGCTTGAGCTGAAGTTGAGAGGGGTGGGGACAGGTCGGGGAGCAGGAAGGCATGGAGGTAAGAGGAAAGAAAATACTCTCTCCTAGGAAGAGAAGTAGGGTACCCTCTGACGGTCGGGCTGCCTGGATTCAAAACCTGGTACCGCCGCTTCCTGATATGTCCCAGTTTCCTCATCAGCAGAGTGGAAAGGATAACAGCACCTGCCTTAGAGGGCAACCGTGTGGAGTAAAGGAGTTGACACCTGCCAAGTGCCTAGTACCTGGCCTGGCATGGAGCCACGCAGACAATGCCCGTGATTCCTGTCTGCTTCATTACCAGCACCCTGCCCTGGCATGTTTGTTTAGTGGACATCGGAGGGTTTTGGACAGAAGAGTGGCACTCTCTCTTTGCATGTTGCATTTCAGAGTGGTTTAGATACGGTGTGTCCCCAAACATCCCTGACTCAGGATCCCTTAAGAAACTTGCTCAAATCCATATTCCCAGATCCCGCCCCAGAATGGCTGAGTCAAAGCCCCTCGGATAAATGGGCCACCAGGGATATGTGGGGGGTGATCGGAATGTTCGAACACTAGATTGTTATGAAAAGTTGCACAACTCTGTAAATTTACTAAAAAACTTGGAATTGTATTCTTAAAATGGTTGAGGATTATGGTATGCAAATGACACCTTAATAAAGCTATTGAAAACCAATTCCCCAGGTGATTTGTAAGCAGCTCTGCCTTCAAGGCGGGGCAGGCCATGGCGGGAACTCAGAGCCTGACCGCAGGGCTGGGGGGCGAGGTAGAGGAGAGGGACAGAGAGGGCATGGAAATCCTGCAGGCGGCTTGTGCTGCGCTTGCCTGGATTTGAGGCCGCTTCTCTGGGCTTAAGCTGCTCTCTCATCTTTATCAAGGAAGCCACTGGATTTTGCTGAGGGCTCTTCATCCTCAGGGCTCCTCCAGCACCTGCATCTGCCCATCTGCCATGAGCACATGGCCCCACTGGTGGGCTGCTCTGCTTCCAGGTCCCCACCTCCCGCCCCCAGGTCCCAGGAGCTCCTCAAGGGCAGGCGCACAAGGGTACACACTGGGTGGTCCCTTAGCACACAGTGGGTCTCTACGCCTATATCACCCCAGGCTTCCTCTATGTGGGGTGTGCATAGAGCTTCATAGCCTAGGTGGAGAAGGTGCTGAATGTGGTCTTCATACCCTGGTTGCTGTGAGGCCACTCTCCTCTGGCCCTCCCCTTTATCTGTGGCCTTTCTCTTCTTCAAGGCTGAGAGCTTCTTGTGGGGGGAGATTTTCCCTCTTAGGTTCCCAAACTTGTCCTCTCTGCTCTTTCCTGGGTTACCGCCGCTCCTAGCTGTCTTTCTCCAACTCTCGTCTGGGTTCCAAGAGCTCCTGTTTTGGATATAACTCCTCGTTTGCCCCTTTGTCCCTTTCTTTGGGTTCTCAAGTTCTCATTGGTCCCCTCAAACTCTCCATATGCTACCCTTCTGTGACCCTACAAGCCCTACCTGCCTCTCCCCTGTCTCTATCTGTGCCCCTTATCATTTATCACCGTGGATTCCACCTGTCACCCCATAGCCCTCCCCACATCACCTCGGCCCTTCCTGGCCTCCCTGGGACAGAGGGTTGCCAGCAAAAAGGAATCAGTGCGAGGATGAGGGGAGCAGCTGCACAGGTATTTGGAACTAGCTGCAAATGTGGTTGGTATGAAAGTGTTTTCCCTTGAATTATCTGGAAAATCGTTTCTATTTTTTGCTCAGTGGTATGTGAACAGATGCAGGCATGGGCCTCAACGCCACACCACACTCTGTGGAATTCTCGTCCATACCCTATCACCGGGGCTCTGCCGCACCACGAGGTGGGGGCTGGGACTGTCCGGGTCAGAGCCCAGGACTGGCATCATGTGGAGTTGAGGACCACTCCTCCCTGGACCTGGAACAAGGAGGCAGCATCTCTTCTCGACAGTCCGTCGTCCTCATCTCCCCCTGGGTCCTCCTCCTGAGTGTTGCGGTCACGTGCTCCTCTCCACGCCCAGCCTGGCTGCCTGCCCCCTCGTCTGTCTTGCGGGCAGAGAAGCACCATACCTGTGTGCCAGAGGGACACAGGTGTGCCTGCGCCACTCACACAGCGTACCACCTGCTGGGATCTTGGCGGAGGGTGGACTTGGGAAAGGATCCACGGGAGAGACAGTCTGTGGCATAATTAAGAGGGAGCAAAACACAAAACAAAACAATGTTTTCCTTCCTCTCTCTTTTCTACCACTTGCTCTAATTATTTTCCCACTTTAAAATTCTACATCAACTTTAATTAAGCTGGCCTCGGGCAGGGAAGTCTGGCAAACTTGGAGAAGTTCACTTGTTTATTTTCTTATCACTCAGTGATTGGATTTTCGAGGTTCTCTCTCTCAGGAAGGATGATGGCACCCTCCTGCCCACAGGGGGACAGGTACAGACAGGAAGGGCTCTGTGCTGCCTCTGAGGGAGGCACTTCTCCAGAAAACCTTACTGCTGGCCCACTCATGATCTATTTTCCTCTCCCCTCCCCCTCCAAGCCTGCTATTACCCTACAAGGTCAAGGTGTGGTGGAGGGAAACAACTGGTGAGCAACTGAGAGAGCACTGGACTTGGAGTCCAGAAACTTGGGTCAGAAGCTCTATTTTGTCACTTGTTCGTTGGGCACAAATCATTCATGCAGGTGCATTCATTCATTTATTTGCTCATTCATGCATTCATCTGCTCCCTGACACATCATTTATTTGCTCATTCATCCCTTTCTCCCATCACAAAGTGCCAAGGTAATGCTTGCTTCTGCCACACCCGCTCCCAGCGAGTTATTTGTGGGAAAGTTACTAGACTCCTCTGAGCCCATTTCTTCAACCCTGGGTTGTTCCAAGGATGGAGCCATTGCGTGACTAGAAGCTGTGAGGGGGAGCACCTGTGGCCCAGGGCGGTGGTCTCAGGTAGCACTTCTACTGTCACATTGGTCATCAGACCTGGGCTCTGGGTTTTTGTGGGACTTGGATTTGCTGGCAAGTCCAATCCCTAGACCAGCTCCACAGTCAGAGGTGTGAGCCAGATTCTGAAGGTTGCTGAATTTCATGATCCAGTGGAAGACAGGAGATCTGAGGGCTGTGTAGGGGGCCAAGAAGCTCACGTGGCTCACTGGAGGGCTCAGGACACTGTGAGGGCACCCTGGGCTGTCCCATGAGGTTGGATGTTGTCTCACATTCAGCCTGAAAAGTGGCTGGGGCCAGGAGCTGCAGGTGGGCCTGTGCCGGGGCTGGTGGGCAGGCAGTGCATGAATGACCAAGCGAGGGACGGAAGAAGTGGGAGTGTATGTGAGTAACTGAGTGAGCGGGCGATCAAGCAAAGGACTGAATACATGAATGAATGCGTGGACAACTAAGTGATTGAAGAGTGGATGAGTAAGCAAATGAATGAGTGAAGGAGTGAGGGAATAAGTGAGCAGGTAATTAAGCAGAAGACAGAATAATTGGACGAATGAGTGAAGGTCTGAGCGAGGCATTGAGTGATTGAATGAATGGATGGGTGGGTGGATGGATGAGTGCAAGAATGGGTAAGGAACTAGGTAAGAAAATTAATGAATGAGTGAATGACTGAGAACATAAATAAATTAATTAGGGAACGACTGGGTGACTTCGGTGAGTGAGTAAGTGACTCTCATCCGATCACCTGGAACCAGGCCCGCAGGACAGGAAGGTGACCGCTTCTTGGGGGCATTGTCCCCTCCTCTCCTCCCCCTACAGTGGCAGAGCCCCACAGGCATCCCGGCCCATCAGCAGCTGCGCCATTACATACAGATACAAACAGGATCGCTGCGTGTCACTTACCCCTCACCCAGTGCCCGGGTACTACTAAAATACACATGTCAGTAAAATAACCTATCTCTGGTGGCTTGTCTACCTGTCTCCCTCACTGCCGAGAAATAACTCGCAGCAGCGGGTTAAGCTGACAATAAACACAGGAATTGACTTCAGTGGGAATGAACTTGCCTGACTGTTGACAAAAATCTAAGGTGATGCAGCCTTTCTGTGGCTTGTTGCTTCTTCCTTCCTTCCTGGGACAGGGACGAAGGATGAAGGCCCCAGGATGATGAACAGGTCTTCTGTCCCTGGGCCCAGAGGCAAGTCCCCGTGTCCTGTAAAGGGTGGAGGCTTGTTTTTTGTGGTTGCACCAACTTTGCTGTGAGGAGAGAATGCTGGCAAGCGGAAGAGAGGGTCTGAGAAAGGCAGCTCCCTCCTCCTCCTCCCTGCTCTGGCAGTTGGCTAAAGGTCCGGTGAGGGCTGGCAGTGGCCTCCTTCTGGTCCAGGCCCCCTCTGGGGGGAGAGGGGCCAAGGCAGCCTGTCTCCCCATTCTCCCCAAGGCACCCGGAGGGCCGGTCTGCACAGCGACAGCGACAGCGACGGCGTGGCGGGTAGTGGGACATGGGAAGGAGGGTCTGGAGCTCGGGCTCCAGCATCCAGCCGCCACCAGCAGCCTGGCCGCCAGGCAGCCTGAAGGGAGATGACAGGAGGCAGGCTTCAGCAGAGGGCACTCAAGTGCTAGGAATCTGCACTCTGCAACCGCAAGCCCGGGCTCGGTGGTTTCCCTGGGAAGCGGAGATCATGAATCTCGGTAACTCGAGCCCAGGGCCTCATCACTCACCATGATTGTGGGGGGATTGAGGGCTGGAGTGGATCGGTCTAAACAAAATGCGCACACAGGGGACTCGTCCAAATGAGCCCGCCTGGCCGACGCTGGGAGTCTTCTCCCACCCGAGCCGAGGCTGGGAGGGGCCAGGAGGGGCCCTGCGGCTAGGGTTTCTCCCTTCCCTGCCCCCACCTGTGAGCCAGTGGGAGACATGAATCTCGCTGGCAGCGACTGGGGCCAGCTCAGCCATTTTCGGGGATGTTAATGAAATGCGGGAGCACTTGTCCTTTCAGACAGCGGCCCCTTTTATTTTGGAATGAAAAGCTGCATTAGTCTGAATGAGGTTTGGAGGCCTCATAAATCTGGCGCTGGCTGCCTCGTGGGGGAGTGCGGAGCCCAGTCCTGGCTGGTGGGTAGACTTGTTTACCAACAATTCGAAAAGCCAGGATTGGTGGCTCCCAATCCCAGGGGATGCAACTTGAGAGCCTGCCAGCCCCGTGCGTGCTGGTGGCAGGACAGCCTGGAGAGGTGCTCCACACCAGGGAGAGGGGTCTGTGAGCTCAGGGGAGCTCCAGTTCTCTCTAGAAAAGGGCCCAAATCCTATTCTACTCTTAGCCTTTATACAAGCAGCCAGAAGCCCCAGTGGCCTCCAGCAGAGCTGAGGGGATCTTCTGCTAGAGACTGTCCCCTGGTCAGTCCAGGCAGGACAGGACAAGGGTCAAGCCGGCAAGCTTAAGAGGCAGAGAAGACCACACAAAGATCCAGGCTCCTACCCCACAGTGCCGGGCAGTGATGGCCAATAAGTATTACAGGAAGGACAGAGGAAGGATGCAAGAAAGAAGAATAAAAGGCAGGGAGGAGG
>PITA01022250.1:0-30761 GCA_004023965.1 Spilogale gracilis | reverse complement strand
AGGGGCGCCTGGGTGGCTCAGTCGGTTAAGCGACTGCCTTCGGCTCAGGTTATGATCCCGGAGAACCGGGATCGAGCCCCACATCGGGCTCCCTGCTCGGCGGGAAGCCTGCTTCTCCCCCTCTCACTCCGCCTGCTTGTGTTCCCTCTCTGGCTGTGTTTCTCTCTGTCAAATAAATAAATAAAATTTAAAAAAAAAAAAAAAAAAAAAAAAAAAAAAAAAAAAAAAAAAAAAAAAAAAAAAAAAAAAAAAAAAAAAAAAAAAAAAAAAAAAAAAAACGTGAACGGATCTAATAAAGAGGGTCCTTTTTTTGAATGGAAAAACTAAAACACTTAGGATTTGATGCTGAAAACAAAGATTAAAGAAGGATATGGTCTGTATCACAAAACCATGGAGGAAAAAGAACACCTGATAAAATTTAGGATTCAGATAAAAGAGAGCCTTTTATGACTTGATGCAAATAAAGAAGATTTTCTGTAAATTTTAAGGCAACAAATAAAATTCATATGTCCAAACTACAAATGGATTCACAAAAATATGATGTGAATTCATGACTGAGATAGAATAAAAAATAGGTGGCCCTTAGAAAGGTTAGGCTGTTTCAAGGTAATGCAAAGATAAGCATATATTCTTTCGTATTTTGCTCAGTGTCTATGTTTAAAAAAAGTGGTCCAGATGGACGAGATATTATCCAATGTGTGATCTCATAACCTTAAAGCTAGTAGAGGTCCAGTGGTTTCAACAGAAACCATTCAACAGAACCCTTAATTTAGACTTATGCATATAAAAAAAAGATAACAGAAAGATGACACTTAGTTTTAAGGAGTATATTATTTTCCTTTTAATTGGGTTAGTTACCATTTGCATGAAATGCCTGATTCTAAAATAAACATTAGGGGCCCAACATATTTATTGTATGTATTGGTGTCTCACAAAATTTATGGATCATAAGAATCACCTGGGCCACGATTCCTAGGTACCCCTCTGGAGATTCTGCTTTACTAATAAGCCTGCCTGCGACAGGGCCAGAGAATCCAAATGGTTTGACAAGTATCTCTGATTGTTATGGTCTAGTTTGGAAATACTAATACAAATCAATCGTGAGTCCCTTGAAAGTCAGAACCATATCTTCACCATTTTTATGGGCACAGTTTCTGGGACAGAGCTGGGACTTAGTATACATGGATAGTTTAAAACCTGCAATTCTAACAGGTACAAACCTAAATGACCTTGAAAAGTTGTAGAATCCTCTTTTATGTACAAATGACAGTCCCACCCAGCTGGGCTTAGGAATATCCCTTCATCTGTTTGGGACTTCATTTCTCCCTATCACTCATTGTCAGATACCTTGTGCTTCCTTACTTCATCTCCCCAGAATCCACAGACCTTGATTTTTCTTTTGCTTTGTGCAAATTTAGAGGCTAGGAGTGAGAAGAAAGTAATCCCCTGTGGCTCTGTCCCCAACAGTCACACCCCCAGAGGCCCCATCCTGCTCCTCACCTGAAAGCCCCTGCCCTAGCTCCTGTGATGAAATGCCCCGGGTAGCCTTCCTACCTGAAGAAGGAAGAGGAACAAATACTGAGTCTAGGTTTTACTTTCAAATTCAGATGATTAACGTGCCAGTCCTAGTCTACAGTTCATTGGAACACAGGGACATTTATAGAAAAAACTTTTCAGTAGTTTAAAATTGAATTAGTTTTCTTGTTCACTCAAGATCTTTTTATCTGCTTCCCATTATTACTAGCATAAAAAAACAACCAAACAAAAAATGTTCACAAATGTTGAGACTACTGAGGAGAGGAGAACCCATAGATCACACTCAGTTCCACAGGAGGCTGGGGAGGTGGGGGAGGGAAAGAGAATAGGATGGGCTGACTGCAAGGGCCTGTGGGGAAAAAAGCATGGCTGGAGGGCTGGCCTGAGATCACAAAGCACACAGCCCCCTAAAGTGATGACTCTAAAGGAGACAACACTCATTTTTGGCCACACAGGTTCTCTGTGTTTAAGAGTCTCATGATTTTGTGACTTTTAAGATAAATGATGAATGACAATGATTAGGGTGGTAGGAATATAAAGTGGGGGCTGGGATGTAATGTAAAATAAACAGCACAAAAAGCAAGGGCACAGCTACACTAAGATGGGAACTCAGTGTATGGTTCTTGCTCGTGGCACAACTAGACGGATCTAGTTCACATGAGATGGCTCAGCATGATGCAATTATAAATACCACATGTGCAAAATGAACCTAGAAATCAAAGAAAAACCATTACACGACAAATGGGGTGCACAAAAATGCAGGCCATAAAAGGTTTAGTGTGTGTGATAACACATACATAAAAGAGGAATCCAAAATTAGTGGAATATTTCTAACTCGAATTAGAGCAAATGCTTTTCTTCATTAACCAGTTTCAAAGGTATCATGCTGCTTATCATGAAAATCCAGTAAGTACTGATAATCATGAAGAGAAATGAGAATCTTAATAATAATTGCTTCTGGTGTCCATCAGAAGTGAATGAGTTCAAGAACAATCATGCAGCTCCGCATTTCAAAATAATTTAAATTACCCTCCCCATCAACTGTCACATAGAGTCTACTGTGGCAACAGGGGCAAGGAGTGGCCCACTTAAGTAATTTTTCTAATTGTTGGCAAGATTTTGAAAAGCCACGTTAGTTTATACAGGGTAGCAGTTTCTATCATTAAGAACTTTTCTTCCTTTGGAAACCAGAGCATAATGATTTGCTACAAGGAGGAAGCAGGTGGTAACAGAAAGTAGTGGGCTTATACCCAATTCAATAATGATGAAAAATCTTCAGTACTCTTCTATGGCATTAAAAAACATTTTTGTCTTACCAAGTTCATTCATCGCATGTCTATGCTCTTCATCGAATGAAAGTTTCATTAGAACACACACAGCAGGACAGATCTGATGTTCAACAGGGGCTGGCACTGGAAAATAAAATTGGCATAACTCATAATGCTTTGTTTTTTTCAAAAGGAACAATGTTTTTTATGCTTAAAAAAAAAAAGCAGCACTCACTAATATATCCCTAATGTATAATAGTTTAGTACACAACAAATATTTGCTGAATAGATAAATAAACCCTACCAACATGGAAAAGAAAATATGAGAAAAGGGTTCCAGAAAAATGTTTACTACTTATCTGCCTTTAACTAACTCTGTTAGAATAAATCCTTTGCAGGTTGATACTATGACTCAAGTAATAATTTAAAATTGTGTTGCATGTGTAAAAGAATACACTTTGGTATAAAGCTATTTTGTTATAATTTCTATTTAAACTACTGTCATGGGCTGCCTGGGTGGCTCTGTTGTTAAGTGTCTGCCCTCAGCTCAGATCACGATCCCGGACTCCTGGGATCGGGTCCTGCATTGGGCTCCCTGCTCGGCTGGAAGCCTGCTTCTCCCTCTCTCACTCCCTCTGCTTGTGTTTCCTCTCTAGCCTTGTCTCCCTCTGTCAAATAAATAAATACAATTTTAAAAAAATACAAAACAAAACTATTGTCATGAGTGTGGGTTAAAAGCACTTATTTGTGTACAATTATAGTAAAGAAATCTAGCACAAACCTGTGGAGAAAGCTTACCATATAGACAGTAAACAAGAATCTAAAGAGGTGTCCAAGGAAATGTGCCTCCACATTTAATACCATGTGCACCATTTCAAAGCTCATTATTTGAAATAAAAATTTTAAATGTATTAAGTCTATTTTTAGAAGTAATATTAATTTTATTTAAGCATTTTGAGAACAGTTATTAAGATCACAAAATACAAGTTATTATATAATTGTGAATACCCACAGAAAAAAATGCAGGAAGACAATGTTCTTTCAGTAAAGAATCTTACTAGTTTTCTTCATCCCTAGGACAAAAAAATATGAAGGACTATTTCTGCTATTTTCTTATTCTTGTGAATTTGTAAATTTTAAATAAATTCACCTTTATACCTAAGCCAAAAAAAAATCTGCTGAAGCTTCATAGCAGGTGTTCTCACTGCTCCCTGAATCAACAGCTGAACAACTGTCCCCTGTCCTGTGTGTGTGTGTGTGTGTGTGTGTGTGTGTGTGTGTGCGTTTTCTTATCAGGGAAAAGGAAGGTCTTACCTTATATACTTACTGCTTTGGTTCTAGGAATGAAGTAAGTTATGTCCCCAAGGGTCCCAATTCCTAACTTCCCTGCTCCTGATGGAGAGGGGTTGGTAGCCCAAGATTTCTCCCTCAGCAAAGAGCTGGGTGGCTGATCACCCCCAGCAACTGGGACCCATCGCCTGAAGCAAGAAGGTGCAGTGGAAAGAGCACTGGGTTGACAGTTAGAAGATGTGGCCTCTGTTCCTGGCTCTACCACTTAACTAGCTATGAGGCTAACAGGCAAGTCTTTTAGCGTCTCTGAGCCTCAGTTTCTTCATCTGTAAAATGGAGATGATAATACTTTCCCCTTCCTAATTCAGGAGTTTGTTGTAATAACATAACAGATATAACACAGCTCTGTATCCACTGACTAGGGTATTGTGCAAATGTTAAGATTGTGCCTTGGTCACTAACAGCTGAAGGAACTAGTCACTTTCTTGAGCTTAATTTATCAAATGAAAGGGATGGAAACATAATTGCTCAACTTCTTTCTAAATCCACTACACCCTGACTATAAATCTTTCTTGATCTCTTGTTCTTTTTTGGTTGCAAAGTACTGCATGTAACATTTTCCCTTACTGCTTTTTTTTTTCTGGAAAAATACAGACTTAAGTTTTCAACCTATGTTAGCAGTATGGATGGCTACTATAAGATTTCCCATTCCTACTCATAAACAAAACACACTAACTAAAAAAGTTTTCATTTAAAAAACGTTCACATTTGCTTTGTAACATGCACTACAGGGAACATACTTGGATTTTTGTCCTGGTCCATGCCTTGTTCATGGGCTTCCTGCCACTCCCAACAGGTTTCACAGTAAGCTCGTATCTGTTCCAAAAGATGAAGGACTCGGATTTCACGCCTGCCTCTCTTGTCATCAGGCTGTGAGTGAATGATGTTGTGAAGTGCTGCACTGGCCCTGGCCCGAGCCTCTTTACTGCCCCGGGAATTTCCCAACAACACAGAGTCTTTGTCATTGCCATGTAAAAGCTGGATGAGGAGAGGAAGACATCCAGACTGTCGCATGGATATACAGCTGTCTTGGGAGCTAGACATAGCTAGCAAAGTTCGTGACATATCATCCTTATCATGAGTACCAAGCATTGACAACAATGAATACACCATTTCCACCTGTGGGCCAAATGAGTTTAGAAACAAAATTATGACTTTAATACCCAAATGCTAACAACCAATGATGTGATGAATGGGATACTTATTGTAACTGATTAAAAAGAAAAACAAAACTCAAAACCCCTTTTTAGGATGAAAATGAGCCTTATTTCAAAATCCATATAATCATTACCGATTTGTTTATATGAATAAATAGAAGCAGTGGTGGAATACAGTGTTGAAAGAGAAAGTAGGTTCTCACATACTTAAATTGCTGGATCAGCTGGTTATAGTGAATGACAACTGATTTCATACACACACATACACAATGAGGAATGTGGTTATTTAAATATTTTATACAATTTAAAAATTTTACTTTTAATTGACAACTATAATCAATAAATAGAAAACACTTTTCAACAGTATTATGTACTAAGTACTAGTTCTTGACAATAACTTACCCTTACGAGATTATACTACTGTTAAAACTATATGGAAACATGGAAAATTTACCTAACAAGGCTTTCTCAGTGAAGTAAGTGAAGTAATACATGTATAGGATAGTAGCTGGCATTTAAAATAAGGTCTTAATATTATCATTCATAAGTCACTTCAAAAGGCAGTGATATTCTAGCTGCCAGTTTTCATGCAACAGTACTGGTGAATATTAGATTTTCTTTATAGTAAGAACTACATGTTGATGTTGGACAGACCTGGGGTTGAAGCCCAATTTAAATATGAAACATCTGCCTGAAGCTTTTTTGCTTCCATTTTCTCTTTTGAAAAAGAGGGACAATACTTCACAGTGTTTTTGAGAAGATCAGAGAAAATGTATACACAACTTCTAGCACAGTTATTGGCATATCATTAGTCCCAATTAGCAACTATCGTGAGTTATTAAAAGGATTACATCTCATATTAGCAGTATCATTGATCATTCTAAATTCATTTCTTAAATCATATAAGTTATTTCAATAATGTTTTTCATAAGAGCCATTATATTGTTAAAAGTAAAGAAAAAGTAGGCAGAGTATGTGGTGAAATAGTTAATGGAATTATTAGGATTTAACTAAAAACATACTGTTTAGTAATATTAGAATCTCCTCTTTGTCAATATAGTATTAAAGACTCTGGCTTTAACACAACAACAAAATAATTATTTTCTTTTTAAACACACCATTCTCAAGTCCTTAATTACTTGCTCATATCCAAGAGACAAAGAAAACTCACTTATCAGTACTGGGCAACATTACATTTCAGTCATTTTTCCATCTACATGAATAAATTTATTAAACACTCAATTTGTGCAGGCTCTTGTGCTAGATGCTGCAAAAGAATATATAAAAAAAAAAAAAGGATAAAAAAAAAATGTCCCTATTCCCAAAGAGAATTCCATACAAACTGTAGTGACTCAAAGGAAGTAGACACACCGTATGGGGGAAGTAAGAGGACACTGGGAATCAGAAAATGTTTTTTAAAGAAGTAAAGCCCAAGCATAGTGGGCTTTACTGAAGGCTGACTCAGATTCTGACAGCCATTTTGTGGTGAGGTAGAAAGGGGAGGTGGTGCCATGCAGGCAAGACACGGAGGCAGAAAATCCCAGGGAGTGCTTGGGACGCAGCAAGTAAGTAACCCACAGTGGCTGGAGCTTAGTTAGGATACTTGCAGAGAAGTGGATGATAGCTAAATTGGCACTTTTTATAATCCTCATTTTTCCTTTGTGCTCTTTTGTATAAAGATGTTTAAAAGACTGTGATGATGGAACCAGAATTCTCCTTAGTTGAATTTAAAAGATGAGTGAAGAATGTTTTAGCAAAGCACTCTCAGTATTAGTGACCAGAGTTTATAATCTTTTGTTACCTTGGTTCCCAGATGACTTGTCAACCTTCGAGGAGCAGAGTGTGTGCTACTAGAACTCAAAACACTGGCTGTTTCATGATCCATCCGTGTAGCTGAACCCTAGAAATTAAGCAAATTATGGATAGTATAATTTAGATTATAGATAACAAATGAACTGTCTTTAGGGTAAATAGCTAAGTACAGCATGAAGAGTGTGGACATTTTGACAGCTCAAAATGAGTATTTTTACCTGTGAACTTAAGTGGATTTGAAAGAAAAACTGAGGAAAAGATTTCTTATAAAAGATAGTTAAATACAGTGTGGAAATAAACAAACACTGAAGAAATTCTAAGAGTGGTATTTTTTCACAGATGAAAAGACATGAAACCACATTCAGTTGAAGATAAATTTATTGAAAGAAAGCTTTATTAATTGATGAAATGCTCTAAATTACCACAAAACTAACTTGGAATTTGGTACAGTCCACGTTCTCCAGGAACTCATAGCACAGAGAGGACTGTTTAAAACTTCATTAGAGAAAGACATGAAAAAATAAATAGTTGCACTGTGATATGATAAGCACCATAGAAATATGTATAAAATACTGAAGGGGAAAAATAATAAAATACTGAAGGAAAACAGGAAGAAACAACTACTTGCTATAAGGAATTATTAATAAAATAAGTAACATTTAAGGTAGGCCTTGAATTCTCGGCTAGGAGACAGATACAAGTCTGTATAAAGGTATAAATATGGACAACATGGGGTGTTTGTTTAATGAGGAGAGAACACAAGGTGTATGGTGGGAGATAAAGGTAGGGTTAAATTATTAAGTGGCTCATGAGTCATTTTAGAGATGCTGCTTTCAAGCTGTGGATGTTATAGAACCCCTAGACTTTCAGCAAGAGGATGGCACCACCAGAATTATATCCTTATTTATTTTTTAAGTTTTATTTCGTAGTCCTTACACCCAATGTAGGGCTTGAACTCATGACCCTGACTGAAATCAAGAGTTGCATGCTATTCTGACTGGGCCAGCCAGGCACCCCTAGAATTACATCTTTAAAAGAGTATAAAAGACAGGATAGGGAGATCATAGGTGGGAAATCAGGAAGATTGTACTTTCAATAGCTGAATGGTCATGAGGGCACAAAATAAGGAAGTGAGAATAGGGAGTTGGGGGTACCCTATATTTAGAGGACAGAATCAATTGGTTTGCTAACTGACTAGATGTGAGTAAAGAGATACTGGGAACCAAGGACAACTTGGAGGCACTGAGCTTGGATAAATGGGTGGATAGTGCAGGCAGTGTTAATACATGAAACCCAGGAAGAGATAATGGGTTTCAGTGTGGGACATGAAATTACTATTTAATATACTGACATATAGTAAAAATGCTCAATGGGCATCTGAAAACACGCAATGCAACTCTGAAAAGGAGTAAGGGCTACAGATAAATATGTGGGACCTATCAAAATATTGCCTTTGGCTAAAGCCATTCATCAAGGGTTAAAAATAATGATTATAAGAATAATATCCAATTAGAAAGCAATATTGGCAGGTATTCTTTTTCAAATTTTTTTTTATTTTTAAAAGATTTTATTTATTTATTTGACACAGAGAGATTACAAGTAGGCAGAGAGGCAGGCAGAGAGAGAGGAGGAAACAGGCTCCCTGCTGAGCAGAGAGCCCGCCGCGGGCCTTGATCCCAGGACCCTGAGATCATGACCTGAGCTGAAAGCAGAGGCTTTAACCCACTGAGCCACCCAGGCTCCCTGGCAGGTATTCTTTTACAGTTCTTAATCTTTCAAAAGGAAAAGCTAGAATATAAACTCTTTGAGGGCAGAAACTTTATTCTATTCACTGTTGTATTTTCAGTACCAAGTGTAGTTTTAAGTTCCCAGAAGGTATCCACAAAATATTTGTTATGAATGAAGGAGGAGGTAGCAGTAAAACCTGTAAGAATATCTGGTCAGAGGACACCTTTGCTGGTCTTTCACATATAGATGTCCTCACTAATTGGAGAAGGGGGTGTGGCAAAGGAGTGTTTTTCCCACGATGGGAAAAACAATTCTGAAGACTGTGAATTATCTGAGGGTACAATGAGTTGAAATAAGTCACTACCTCTGAATGTACCCTATATCCTTAAATTTTGGAACCAACAGACCTTGTAATTTCCTTTCTGCATGAGCCACACAGCAGCCCAATGAGGCAGAAGCATTAAGCAAAGATAAGAAAGAAAACGGTGTGTGGAAGTGAGGGTGGGAGGGACGGTGGGAGGGATGACAAAACTCCAAATAAATTTGTACATAAAGAGATTATTCTAGTTGTAATAAGGAGGATGGATTTGAGGAACCAAGATTCAGGGTACAGAATAGTCAGGGTTTTCTTTTTAAGTAAATTCAGGCAAGAGGTCTTTCTTGGTCTACGGGAGAAGGTGAAGTTAAACATACTATCTTTGAGGATATCTGAACATTTGTGGGAGGTAGGTTGTAAGGCAACCCCAGTGATCCCTGTCTCCTGGTTGACAACCTTATGTAATGCAATCCCCTTGTTTTGAGGATAGGCTAGATTTAGGGACTGGATTCCAATGAAAAGAATGTAGAGGTGGTAAGAAGTCACTTCCAAGATAAGGTTACAAAGACCATGGTTTCCATCATGGGTACCCTCTTATTCTGAGAGAAGCCAGCTACTATGGCTTCTCTGTGGCCAGGCCAAGGTGGCAAGGAACTGATTTCTCTGGCCAACAGTCGGTGAGGACATGAGGTCTGCCAATAGCCAAGCCTTAAAATGACTGTGGTCCCAGCCAATGCCATGACTGTAGCCTTATGAGAGACCCTGAATCAGAGGCACTCAACTAGGATGAAGCATGATTCCTGACCTAGAGAAACAACAAAAGAGAAACAAGGGGCTAACTCATGAAACAAGGGAAAACCCATTTCCTACAATAAAACATGTTCTTGACATTCAGTGTAGACATCAAATTATCTTTAAGCGTCAATCTTAGTATCTTTCTGTACTAAAAGTAATCAGCTCCTTGATTTTGGGATACTTCTAATCTATCTAGTTAAGAAATTCAGATGCATTGGGGCACCTGGGTGGCTCAGTTGGTTAAGCGACTGCCTTCAGCTCAGGTCATGATCCTGGAGACCCGGGATCGAGTCCCACATCGGGCTCCCTGCTCGGCGGGAAGCCTGCTTCTCCTTCTCTCACTCCCCCTGCTTGTGTTCCCTCTCTGGCTGTGTTTCTCTCTGTCAAATAAATAAAATCTTAAAAAAAAAAAAATTCAGATGCATTTATTATAAGGAGATACCAAGAAAACATTCCCATACCCACACAACCTATAGAACTTGGACCTTGAGAATCTTTCCTGGGCCCTTTTATTATGACTAGACCTGTGCCCACATCTTTCAGACGGACTTATAGAAATGATAACATACAAGAAATGGTAACTTCCTAAGAAGTGTTTTCTACCCAACTCATGAGTAAATTCTGAAGAAACTGAGTGTGATTAACTCTCTCACAAACTCAAGATCTGTTAAAGCAGTCATGCTGCACATCTCTAGAATTGGCCTTGTTCGCTGTTCAAAGATATAAGAGCATGGAATCTGGATGTCCCAAAGAAGGTTGGATAGGAAAGAAAATGGCGGTGGGGGAGATGTTCTCAACTCTCAGCCCTAAAGTGTGGGAGACCCTCCCCCTCATGTTTTCCTTCCTATCCAGCCTTCCTTGGGGAATCCAGATTGCAGCTGCATGGATCCTCAACTTTTCACTTACTGCTCATGTTACTCCTGGCCTTACTTGAAACCTGGCTCTGACGGGAAATCCTCCTCCCTGAGGCCTTGTCTCCTACAAGCCATGTACTTTGCAGAGTCAGGAGGCAGCGGAAGTCTATGTTTTCCTCACTCTTTAAATCATTTTGAAATCCTGTAACATCCAACTCTCTTTGTGTTATAATCACCTTTTCCTCCTTTCCCAGTGCTGTCATAAATCCAGACCTCCCAGCCACTGTACCCAATCATTACTTTGGTATAGGGGTCACTGACCTCCTTCCACTTTAACTATTGCATGCTTCTCAGTAACTTCAACATCCATGCACATACCCTGCTCAAAACCTTGGCCCGTCAGTTTTCTGATACCATCTTCAGTAACATTTTTCTCCTCTATTCCATTTTAGCCACTGACCTCAATGATTCTATCCCATCTCTAAATAACACATTTAGTTATCCTGTTGTAGCCCTGATAGCCTATTCTAGAAATCTCCTTTAATCCTCCCCAAGAAAGCTTCTTTGAAATGACTGGAAAAGCAACTGCATGGATCTCTCTATATATTCTAGCTTGAATTTCTTGCAGTATATCACTTCCACTGATTCTCTTGCTGGTTTTCAAGAGTTTTACTCCATGGTTATTCCATCCCACCTGCTAACAAACAATGTAATTACAGACGAATCCAACTGTCCGTTTTTTTCTACATCCTGGTATGGACTGTTGAGCAGTATCTGAGAAATTTGAGCATGTAAGAAAATAACACAACTCTCCATCCAGGATACTGCGGGTCACCAATACATTTGGGCCCTTAGTACTGTACCTGCAGTCTTTGTTTCCTTAGTCAGCTCTCCTTCTTTCCTTACAGTGGCTATTTTATATATGCCTCCTTTGTACAAAACTGACTCTCCTTCCTTTACCACAAATAATTTTACCTTCTAATTTACAGAGAAATACAAGCAATCAGACAAAACTCCCTCAACTTTTTGCTACCAAACCAACAAAATAACCTGCCACCATATCCATTTCCACCTTTTGCTGCTGCATCAGAGACACCTCTTCTATCCATGGCCCTCCCATCCCTTCATGTGTGCTCTGGATCCTTTCCTTCTACTGCTTCATTCCCATTGTCATTCAAGCATACTCATCTCACCTATCTTAAAAATATAAAACAATCTGCAAATTTTCTTGCAAATCTATATTCTGTTAATGGCTTTGGGTTAGCTAGAATTATTCTCTTCTACTTTTTTTTTTTAAGATTTTAAGTCATCTCTGCATCCAATGTGGGGCTCAAACTCACAACCCTGAGACCAAGAGTCGCACACTCTACTAAGTGCAACAGGCACTTTTTTAACCTTCCATTTAAGCCTCAACTCACTTCAATATGGTAGGGAAGAAAGCCAGGGAAATTGCTCTTGCTAAGATCAACACTGATTTTTTTTTTTTTTTTGTAAAACCCAATGCAGACTTTTTAGTCCTTATGGTGAGTGGTGAATAATGTTAATTGTTTCCTCTTCTTTGGAACAATTTGATTCCCTTGCTTTAGGATGCCAGCCCAGGTCTTCTTCTCACTCCATAATCGCAGAGGATGTAAAAATCATCCGTACCTTGAGTTATCATATTCATCACCCTTTCCTTCAATTCCAAACTCAAATATCTAAGAGCCTACCCAACATTTCTACTTCAACATCTCATATTCAACACCTTCAAACTTAACCCTAATTTTAACATTTTTTTAAAAAGATTTTTATTTATTTGACAGAGAGAAACACAGCCAGAGAGGGAACACAAGCAGGGGGAGTGAGAGAGGGAGAAGCAGGCTTCCCGCCGCAGGGAGCCGGATGTGGGACTCGATCCGGGTCTCCAGGATCATGACCTGAGCCGAAGGCAGTCGCTTAACCAACTGAGCCACCCAGGCACCCCTAATTTTAACATTTTTGAAATTAGATTATTTTCACCACCTTTCATTAGGGTACCTAATCTACCCAATCATTTTAGAGGTATCCTAATAAATTAATTTATAACTTTCTCTAGGACCAACATCATCCTAACACCAGTTAGGTACTTAGAATACGTGTTCCTGTAACACTATGTACTTGCCCTCTCATAATACTTAACACACTTTGTGGAAACTGCATACCTGTCTTACTTCTCTAGATTGTAAGTTTCTTAAGGAAAAGGTAGCACGTACCTAGCTCACTCCCATATCCTGGGGTTGAGAACAGTTTTGGCATAATGCAGATACTTAGTAAACAAATGCTGAACACTGATGAATGAATCTTATATTATGTTTCAGGGGAAAGGAGAGGGGAAAAGGTGAACAGTAAAGTGAAAATGGGCTGGAGAACACAGAGGTGGGGATAAGATGAATGGCTGGAGAGGACTCTTCCAAGTAACCAAATTTCTTTTAATCCCTATATATTAGAATCGAGCCTCTATTTTCTGCTTTTCCCTTATTCATCCCTAAACAGCCACTGCCAATAGAGACAGGCACTCAAAAGTTCACTGAGAGGGCTTCGAAGGGCTATGCCTGATGGCTGCATTTAGTATTCTTCCTATACAAATTGTACATGGAAGTGATCAAATATCTAAGAATTCCTCCTTATAGAAGTTTCCCAGCTAATTTTGTACTCCCTAATAAATTAATGAAGCTAGGCATAAGGTATCAGTTACCGCTAATATCACACACAAAAAACCAGACAACCAGACATTATGTACTTCCTGACTGAAGACCAGAAGACCATAATGCTACTCTCAAAAGACTTGCAGAAACAAAACAAAAAAACCCCAAGAATTGAAAATCCAAAGCTGATCACATCTCTAGATCCAAATACCAATTTACAGGAAATATAGGGGACAGAGAAAAATGTCAAAACACACCATGGAGATGTTATCAACAAAATCCAGACTATAGAAAACTGTATAAAGCAATAAATTTGGTTCTTCAACAAACAAACATCCAGAAAACAAGAGACAAAATAGGAACCTATCAAAAGATTAAAAGAAACTTTGGGGGAGCTCAGTCGGTTAAGTGCCTGCCTTCTCTTCAGGTCATGATCCTAGGGTCCTGGGATCAAGTCCCGCATCAGGCCCCTGTTCAGTGGTGAGCCTACTTCTTCCTCTCCCTCCCCTTGCTTGTGATTCCTCGCTGTGTGTGTGTGTGAAATAAATAGGTGAAATCTTTAAAACACACACGCACACACACACACACACACAAATTGGAGACTTATTAACTAATCCCAAAGCATAAATCTTACCTGTAAAGAGTCAAATACAGTGTGAAAAATTATGACATTTATGCAACAACTGCAAATCTGAATAGTGACTAGATATCGATGCTATTACTGCTGGTTCCTCTGGGAGTGTAATAATGGTGGTGTAGTTATATACTTTGTCTTTTTTTTTTTTTTCTTTTAAAGTAAGTGCTAAATCCAATGAGGGGCCTGAACTCACAACCCTGAGATGAAGAGTTGCATCCTCTACCAGCTGAGCCAGCCAGGCACTCCATCTCACCACATATTGAAATAATTATGGAAAAAATGATGATGTCAGAACTTCTTCAAATATAAAATGTGACGGCAAAGTGGAAGAGAGTACATGTGGATTATTACATTGTTTCATCTGCCTCTGTATATATTTGAAATTTTCCATAGTAAAAAGTTTTAAAATGCTTATTAGCTGCAAAGCATTCTCTTATCATTTCATTTCTTTCCCACTCTTGGCTGGACTTCATTACAACTTACCGGCTATCACTAGAGATCTGGTTCTAAACTTTAAATAGAAAAGCTGAGAACCAATTAATAAATGAATGACACATGTAGTTATATACAAAGCAAGCAGGGATCTGACCTGTATAATGTACTTCCAGCTTTCTCTTTCCATTTAGCTTCCAGGGAGATTAATCACAGATCAAGAAACACTATTTCTAGAAGGGATGCCAGATCTTCCTTCCAACCAACATATATTCACTGTTATCCACTATTTACCAGAAACTGTGAGGATATGAAAATGGACAAAACCAGATAAAATCTTTGCCCTTTTGGAGCTTGCAGCCTAGTGGGGGAAATCAGTATTAATTAAATAATTACACAAATCAATGTAAAAATGCAAATGTGATAGTCTTCAAAAGAGAGGAATGTTCTAGTACAGCCTATAACAATGGGATTTTAACTGTTCGAGCCTCCTGAGAAAGTCATGCTTAAGTGCAAAGACACATGAACTGATGTTAATGGAGTGAAATGGGACGAGAAGAGCACTATAAAAAAGGGGTATAGATTATGCACAGGCTGTGGAAAAAGGAGACCCAATAAATATGAAGTACTGAAAGGCCAGGGTGGCTGAAGTAGTGACAGCAAAGTGAGATGTAAAGCTGATGAGTTACACAGGAGCCAGGTTATATAGGTCATAATACAGGTTACCTTATTCTAAGAACTAAGGGAAGCCAATAATGAGTTTTAAAGAAGGTGATTTACTCTTTGCAAAGATCATTCTGGCAGAGTGGATTGGGGGAGGAAACCAGTGAGAGAGGGTCTACAATGAACTTGCATGCATAATGGTAAGTGTACCAGGTTAGGAGCTTTGCTGGATCTTTGATCCTAAGAGAGTCAGACACTGATTTTCATTTTCCTACTGTCAATGGCTTTTATTTCCAGGGCAAATAATAAACTAAAATAAATGGACAAATCTCAAGAGGTTATCATGTATATAGATCCTATATAGTTTATAGGGATAGTTTAAAGGAATAAAAGATAGTTTAAAGAAATTTTGGCTAATTGCATCCCACAGGTATGTATCCCTTGGCTACATCAGGATTTGGAGTCGCTGTAGTATTGTTTTAAACAGGGACTGAAAATAACTAAATAAATGGCATTAGTAGTATCAGTGCCATACAAACACCGATTTGGTGGCAAGGTCGATGGCTAATATTGTCAAACGAATGTGCTTGTCATGTTTACCACTGAATCTACAGAGCCATCAAATTCACCATTTGCAGGATGAATGAATACTTGCCTCTGATTCACTATTTTTAATAGCTCTCATGCTTGTTATAAAAAATTCAAACAATACATAAACATGTAAATATGAAAGTAAAACAACATAAATCCCCAAACTTGGAGATATCATTGGTACCATTTTGAACAACATTCCTCCAGACATTTCTTTATGCTGAATGTACACATATATACATATGTGTAATATTGAAGGAGTACATACGTTTTTAAAGAAAAAAATGTTATAATTATTTTTCTAAGTAAATAGTATTTATTAATATTCTGCAAGCATTTAAACACTTACTGTGCTAGTTGTTTGGGGTACAATGGTGAGCAATGGCCATATAGTTCAGCTTAAAGGATTTTTAATTAGGCTCCACATCTAGTGTAGAGTCCACTGTGGGGCTTAACCTCACAATCCCAAGATCAAGACATAAGCTGAGATCAAGTTGGACACTTAACTGACTGCGCCACCCGGGTACCTCTAGCTTAAAGGATTTTATTTTTAAGAAGTTTATAAATAATAAATAATTATTTGACAGAGAGAAATACAGCTTAGAAAGGGAACACAAGCAGGGGGAGTGAGAGAGGAAGAAGCAGGCTCCCTGCTCAGCAGGATGCGGGGCTTGATCCCGGGTCTCTGGGATCATGACTTGAGCTGGAGGCAGATGCTCAACAACTGAGCTTACCCAGGCGCCCCCATTCAAGTTATTTCTAATTTTTGCTATTACAAAAAATATGATGAATCTCTTCAAACATGTCTGAACACTCTTCACCTATAACCTCATAGCATAAAATCTTAGATACTGCAATGATGAGCCACAGGGCAGGTACAGCTATAAACTCAGACACTCACAATAAAACTGCTCCTCAGAAAGGTTGTTCCATTTCATACAACTAGAAGCAGAAGGTAAGAATGCCTGTCAACCTACCATTACCAATACTGAGTGTTACTGAACTCTGCTTACCCAATGGCATCCCCAAAACCCCAAACAAACCACAACTCCTTTTGGTTGTAGTTTATATTTACAAGTCATTATTAACAAAATCATCACCTTTCCATATGTTTAAAAGTCATTTTATTTTTCCTTTTAGTTCCTGTTCTTGGCATGTCATTTATGTTTTAATGATGTTAATTTATACTCTTCAAGTATTTGGAAATGCAACTTTTTCCTTATTATAAATGTTTGTAAATAATGAGATCTTAATATGTATTTGTCTTGTAACCTTACCATGATTTTAGGGTATACTTAAATTTTACATTTTTATGTGAAAGCTACTGATTTTTTTTTTTAAGTTTTACCACTCATCTCTCGATTATAAAAATTCTACCCACATTTAAAAAATATTTTTATATTTTTAATAGCTTTCATTTTGACATTAAATCTAATCTCAGAATTAATTCCAATGTAAAAAATGTGATAAGGATTCAATTATTATTTTTTTAAGTGGATAGCCAGCTTACTGGATGGGTGAGACTTTAAAACACCCAATAACTAGACTATGACCCAAAGCATTACTAGCTGGTCTAATCCTAAGCAAACAGTTTTTTTCTGTCAGACAGAGACTGAAACTTTTCTTTCTTTTGTTCTACATATATGTAGGAAAACATAAACTTCCCAAATAATTCCCTAAAAGTAGAAAAGAAACAACTCAAGTATGCGAAAATATTTCTTTTGCCTCAATTTACTGTTTATAACTCAAGAGTTTTCCCTAGTATAATGCTAACTGGTAATACTAAAATATCTTTTTTTTAACTCAGTAGAATAAAATCTTCTAAAAAATTTTTATAAATGTTTTCGAAGGTTGTGTGTGTGTGTGTGTGAGAGAGAGAAAGAGAGAGAGAGAGAGAGAGAGAGAGAGAGAGAGAGAAAGAAAGCACAAGCAGGGTGGAGCAGCAGGCTCCCCACCAGAGCCTGATACTGGACTTGATCCCAAAACCTTGAGATCACAACCTGAGCCAAAGGCAGACACTTAACTGACTGAGGCACCTGGGTGCTCCAATCTTTTTTTTTTTTTTAAGACTTTATTTATTTGCCAGAGAAAGAGAGAGAGAGAGAGAGCGCACAAATAGGCAGAGTATCAGGCAGAGGGAGAGGAAAAAGTAGGCTCCCTGATGAGCAAGGAGCCCAACGTGGGACTTGACCTCAGAACCCTGGGATTATGACCTGAGTCAAAGGCAGACGTTTAATCAACTGAGCCACCCAGGCACCCCCTAAATATAAGACATTTTAACTTTAAATTTTAATCCATGCTCTTTTTAAAAATATTATCAAAAATAATCTATAAGACATTATAGGAATATTTTATATCAATAGTGGGGAAATTATCTTTAAAAACTTAGTGAAATTCTATTTTAAAACATCACTCACTTACAACACAAAAGCACTCATTGAAAAAAATGTAGAGAAGACCAAACACCCCAAACAAAATTGTCATATTATGATACATTCTGATAAAACTCTAACAGAAAATTAATGGCAGAATAATTGCTACATTAAAAAAAATCAAATTAACTTCCACAATTTTGCCAAAAATGTTGTAATAATGGTTAAACATGACTAGGCTATGTCTCTTTTTAGAAGCATTCATATCATTTTTTTAAATTAGAAGACTTGGATTTCTAGATTTATATAACCTTGAAGTACAGCAGAAAACAAATATTGTAACGAAGTCCTTATCACTTTTAAAAACATAAAAATGTCCTTGCAAACAATGCTTTAGAGAAAAAGCAAATCTGTTCATTGCAAGCAATAATAACTAGGTCAAATCATACATAACCAAAATGCAGTTTAGCATTTATTGTTCAAAAAAACACCTTTCCGCATGCTAATCATTTTAGACTAATCATTGTGCAGAAATACACAATATAGAGCTATAAAATATACTAAGAAATTTTGAAAGCATTATTGTTAGATGTAATAAAGAAAAATGACAGAGCATTTAGCACTGAATTCTTCTGGAGATTATCAACAAGATTTACAGATCATTCTGAGGACCACCTCACTCCACATTCCTTTAAAAAATATTTACATAGTTAATTACAAAGAAAACCAATAAAATAAAATAATTTATTTACCTGACCACTACCAGAAGTTGCCATGTTGATTTCTGCCACTCCTTGACCTTCATTCTGCCGCTCAGCTTCATGTGAACCGACTTCATGCTTGCTCTGAGATGACCTCTGTTAATATGGAGTTAACATCATTACATACAAAAATGGTGAAAGCTTTCTTAGCCCACAGCTTTTTTTCTTTCCTGTATTAGAGCTTTAAATACATCAATTACAGAGGGTTACAAAAGCATGGAACTGCACTTTACACTTCATAACCTCCAGCATGGTTGGCAGTTGACTATTTCAGTAAGAGGAAAGTGAAGTATGTCCCTTGAGCATTAGAGCCACACAGACAAAGGATTTTCTGAGACTCACAGAAACAGCATCCTCCACCAGCTGCGCTCCACTATCAGGGATATAACCCAACTAGAACAAATAATTGTCTCTTCCACAAGGTCACATGGTTCTGGCATTTAATGGAGCTGCAAATATAACAAACTATTACCTAAGGTTACAAATACATTCTGTGTACATACACACACACACACACACACACACACACACACACATTCTCTGTGTGTGTATACATATATATATCTTCTGCTAATAAAAGTCATGAAATCAATAAGCTCTTAGATTCTGATATGAATAAAACCAAACACATTTTCTAATGTAACCACCATCTGTTATATGAAATGAAAATGACAGATTATATCCAGTAAAAGCAGTCATCTCAGGATAGGTTATATTCAGTATAAAGCAATCACTCTGTAAAAAAAAACCACTGCAGAATCGAAGAAGTAAAATAATTTTTCCATTATCTTTTATAGAAGCACAAATATGCTTACTCATTCTAGGAAAATGATACTCAAAAATAAAATTTATACTTTTAAAAAGTAGCCATATTTAATAGTGGATAATTATATTACAAAATGGCTTCCACTAGAATTTCCTTAAACATCAAGCTTTCCACATTTAAAATGTGACTTAAAAGTTAATTTATATGCAATGTTTCCGTCAATAAACTAGTCAAGTTATGTATAGGCAAAAATGAGGCAGCTACAATAATTCAGAAATAGAAGAGAAAACAGTATCATCTGAAAATCCCACTATAAAAATTCAACAAACTCAATAAAAGTAGAGACACTACAAGGTCATCTGAGAGACAAAATGAATAAAAAGCCAAAAACACAAAGATTTGACACTAAAATGATTAAAGATGTCAAGGTAAAGTAACTACTGAGCATCTGCTCTGTTAGCTAGGTGAACGAGGTGCCTCAGAATACAGTGCTGGGAAACAAGACACTGTTCTACATACTCCTCAAGCTCACAGTCTCATCAGGGATACCATAATGAGAGAACTCACAATAAAGTTAAAACTTTGATAAGCACAATGAAAGGAGTACAAGGTGCTGTGAGAATAAATAAGCAGAGGGGTATCACATTGCCTAACCATTTGGGAAGAAGCCTCTTAGGAAGCACCGTGTGAACTGAGATCTAAAGAATAGGAGTTCTGGGAAAAGGGACAGGTTTAGGGAAAGGTTTTAGGTAAACAGATCATATGCAAAGGACCTGTGGTGAGTGTGTAGGGTTTGCTCAAGTATATCAGAAAAATCATGCAGAGAGTAGGAAAAAAGATAGTAAAAAAGAAAAATCTTGGGGCGCCTGGGTGGCTCCTTGCTCATCAGGGAGCCTACTTTTTCCTCTCCCCCTGCCGGATACTCTGCCTATTTATGCGCTCTCTCTCTTTCTCTGGCAAATAAATAAAGTCTTAAAAAAAAAGGTTGGAGCACCCAGGTGCCTCAGTCAGTTAAGTGTCTGCCTTTGGCTCAGGTTGTGATCTCAAGGTTTTGGGATCAAGTCCAGTATCAGGCTCTGGTGGGGAGCCTGCTGCTCCCCCCTGCTTGTGCTTTCGCGCGCGCGCGCTCTCTCTCTCTCTCTCTCTCTCTCACACACACACACACACACACACACACACACACACGCACACAAAACCTGGGTTGGGTTTTTTTGCAGGGTGAGTGTATCTAAGGGAAGCAGCAGCAAAGGAGTAGGTGTTGGGAAGCAGAGTGAGGAAATGGGTGGAGTGAGGGATGGGAGGGTGAAGAAGTAGGAAAAATGTGAAGTACCAGGGAGAGTTAGTCAGTAGGAGAGAACAGAAACCAGGGTAGTTCTGGGGTATTTGTTCACCACTGCTGGGGTGAGTCAGCTTCAACTCTTGTCTTTTCATCTCTCCTAAAGATTCAGATTCTTGGTACAGAGAAATCAGTTAGTTAAGTCAAATGTTTACCCTTTAACGAGGGAAAGGAAGGGAGGTCATTAATTGGGGGCATCTGCCTGCTTGAGAAATTTAGTAGTTAAGATCTAAAGTTTGCCTGTAAAATATTTAAAAATCTTGGGGTGCCTGGGTGGCTCAGTTGGTTAAGCGACTGCCTTCGGCTCAGGTTGTGATCCCGGAGACCCAGGATCGAGCCCCACATTGGGCTCCCTGCTCGCCGGGAGGCCTGCTTCTCCCTCTCTCAGTCCCACTGCTTGTGTTCCCTCTCTCGCTGTGTTTCTCTCTGTCAAATAAATAAATAAAATCTTTAAAAAAAAAAAAAAAAGAAAAATCTTACTCATTTTGTTGAACTTTAGTGTGATTCTCATGTATCACTCCTGCCCTCATATAACCAATACTAGAGCATTAATGGGAAAAGTTAATGCAAATTGATGTTTTAAGGTCAAATTTTAATTTTAAATGGTCTAAGTAGGTAGGAAACTTGGATGATGGTACCTGATATCAGGCAAGCAGTGACAGGGATAAAAGCAGTAGGGACAGAGAGGTAAATCTGAAGGACTTGATATTACTGGATATGGAATAGAAGAAGAGATTTGGTGTCAAGAATTATTCCTATATTCCTTAGCTCACACAACTGAATAATGATGGTATCACTTGCAGAGAAGGTAATACTAATAGAGTGAGAGTTTTTCAGAGGAGGTGGCATGGTAAGAAGGACTTAGGAAGAGAAGATCATCAATTATGTTTTGAGTATGTTGGATTTAAGGTGTCTTTGAGACAGTTAAGTGGAGAGGGCACATAGATTTAGGAGTCTGGAACTCAGGGCTAGAAAAATGAATTTGAGAGCCAATAGTATATAAAAGGTAGGTGAAGCTATAAGCATAAATGAAATGGTCTAAGGGAAAGATAATACAGATAAAAGAAATAACAACATAAGGAATACGTACAAAAAGCCAAAAAGGTGGAAAAAAACCCCAAAAGAGTGTTGTCATAAATGCCAAGAGAAGAATATTTCAAGCAACAGGAAATGTTTAATAATGTAGAAAATGTCAAGGTGAAGAATGAAAATACCAATTCAATTAATAATACAGAAGTCACAGATAGAAGTAGATACTAGTTCAATTGGTTTATTTGAAGAGTGAATGGTGTGTAGGAAATACAGACTTGAGAGTCTACAAACACCTGTGAAGTGGGGGAATGGGAAAAGACAATGAAGGAGATAACGGGACAGATGAAGGAAGGTAGTTGCAGGGAGAGGCAGAACTGAGGAAGGCTCATTTTTTATTTTGAAAGATAAGATTTCAGCATGTTTAAATGTCAATGCAAAGCTGCCACAGAAGAGAAAGAAGATAAATATGTAAGAGAACAGAGATAAGAGTAAGAAGTTCCTGAAAAAGCAGGAGTTGAAAATCCAAAGCACACGTTAGAAGGTAGAACAACTCCCCACAGGAAGGACAGGAAGTTCTGACGACAGGTAATGTTTTCTCTATGGAGGAGGAGATGGAATTATTGGAGGGAGAATAGTAAAGTCATTTCCAAAAAAAGGAGAATGGGGGATCCACAGAAACACAGTAGTCCTGAAGGATTAAGAGGCCCATTTGATGATAGGATGATGAACATGATCAAGTTAAAAAAAATCTCATGTTTACTCTGCACTAATCACTTGGCATCTGATTTATTTAATCCTCATACCAACTCTGTGAGATATTATTATCCCCACTTTACAGATAAAGAAACTAAGGCACAGAGACGATCTGGCTTTAGGTCACATAGGACAAAGACAGTGCTATATGCAATATGCTTCATGGTGGAGAAATTATTTAACAAATTTCTTTTCTTGTCTACACTGTATATGAACTTATTTATGAGCGTCCAAATCCTGGTTTCCTCCATTTTCCAGATCCTTCCACTTATCTATTATAAGCTGAACAACAATAATAGAATAAAGAAACTTTAAAAAGCAAATTAAAAAAAAGGTTTTAGTTCTTTCTTAAATGTGACATGGGGGCACCTGGGTGGCTCAGTGGGTTAAGCCTCTACCTTCGGCTCAGGTCATGATCTCAGGGTCCTGGGATCAAGGCCCACGCTGGGCTCTTTGCTCAGCAGGGAGCCTGCTTCCTCCTCTCTCTCTGCCTGCTTCTCGGCCTACCTGTGATCTCTCTCTGTCAAATAAATAAATAAATCTTAAAAAAAAAAGGTGACATGATACCTTCGTTTAATCTACATTCACTAAGCTAGTTGACTAAATGTAACCACTGTAGGCTGCGACTGATAGAATCACTTTCATAACAAAACAAAGAAGAGTCTGGATCACAACAGTTGATGGGGGAGAGGGGGCAGATCCAATGGTATGAATAAAAGTTTTGAACAAATACAAAAAACACGAACAAGTCTCTAACCTGCAAAAAACTTAGAACCATGCTGGAAAATAAGAATGGCAATTAACAAATGACAATTTTTTAGGGCTTTCCAGAGGCCAGAAAGTTGGTAAACTTTGGAAATACCAGCAGGGAATATGATATAGTGGGAAAAAGATAACAAAAGCCAGGATAGTAATATTAATAACAAACAAAATGAAATTCAAGGTGAAGAGCATTAAATATAATACACAGAGTTATTTCATACAAAAAAAGATTCAATCAACTAGAAAAAAATAAATGTGGATATTCATTCTGAAATATAAAAGAATATGTTAGATGCAGACAATAATAATCAGGATATAAAAAAGGAAAAACTAACTAAAGAAATGAGAAAAAAGACAGCAGAAAAACTCAAAGCAGAAAATATTAAAGGGAAAATATAACATGTAGTGCTGCTCAATAAAAACAAGTCTGCCTCTTTAAAAAGATTTAAAAAAATAAAGTGCAATAAGTTTAGTCAAGGGAAAAAAAAGATAAACTACGCTGAAAAGTCAAAGAGGTGGCAACAACCAGAATACTGCCAAAAAACGATGCCAGTGAGACTGAAAAAGGAGCAGAGATATCGTTCTTTTTTCCCCCCAGTCCTTAAGAGTCAACATTGCAAAATGGGCACTTACTCCTTATATTACAAATAATCTAGTTTTTATTGGCTTAAGACAACCAAGTTAAACTGCATTAAGGAATATGACATCGTAGTATTTGTACTTAAAATGCCCGCTTAGCAAATACATGTTTCTGCATATTTCAAATTCAGATCAAAGTTCCTATGATAGTAAGAGTTAGGCATATAGGAAAACAACCAATCAGGTGACTAGAAGATTGGAACTCTGGGCCAGACTGACCTCCAGGAAAGAGTAAGAGAGAGGGCTGGATATTGAGGTCAATTATATAGCCACCTATTTAATCAAGTGTGCCTACATAATGAACTCCCAATAAAACTCTGGATGCTGAAGCTTGGAGCTTCCTGGTTGATGTACATACCGACGGGCTGGGAGAATGCCGTGTTGAGGTTATATGAGAGCATGGAAGCTCTGCATTCTTTATCCCTCACTCTCCCCAGATGCTATTCTATATTGGTCTCCTCATCTGACGGTTCCTGATCTGCATCCTCTATAATAAAACTGTAATTGTATGTGTAGTAATTCCAGTGAGTTCTAAGTCATTCCAGTGAATTACTGAATCTAGGGGGGGCATGGGAAGCCCCTAATTTGTAGCCAGTTGGGCAGAAGTATGGGTGGCTTGGGGGGATAGTCTTGTGAAGGACTCTGCCATTAACCTGTATATGCAATGTTAACTACAGGTAGGTAAGTGTCAGAATTGAATTGTACTAGAATATAACCACTTAAGGTAGAATTTACAGCAAGCTGGGCAGAGTGCAGGTGGCTTGAGGACAGCTGACACTTGAAGCTCGTGTCTGAAGTGAGGGCAGTCTTGTGAATGACTTTATCCTTAAATGGGGGGTCTACACTCTGCACTCTGAGTAGGTGACACCCAGTGGTGTCACAGAACAGGCTCCACCTGCTTCTTAACAAAATTTCAACCATTCTCTAACCAAAATTTTAGCCACCTTTTATAATCCTCACATACAGAGGTACCTATTTTGGAAACTTTTAGGACCCTACAGTATAAACAGTATAAAATGAGTTGCTTCAGGACCCCTTACTGCTGACTTGGGAGTTGAATTTACTACCATATATTAAAAACGTGCATTTATTTACTTGCTTTCCAGCTCCCCCAATTTTACTGTTACCTTCCCTGTCTTTGTGCCTTTTTCATTATTGTAATTTTAATGAGGATGGGGAGCAAGCATAAATACATTTGTATGTTCAGTTTTAATCATGAATTACAGAGAAGTAATAGCTTATTTACCAGTTGAAAATTAAGTTAGTTATCTAATTATATGTAATTTGTATTTATGGCTCTATAAATTTTAATTGGGAAGGAGTTATTAAAAGATCAACATAGTCAAGGTTTTTGATAATTCACTTAATTTCATGAAAAAACTTATGAAGTGTCTCATTCTCTAGAACATCTCTATTTCAATGATGCCACATTAATTAGACATATTTTATTTTCTTAGAATAACTACCTACATTTATATCTGTAAACAAACAAAAAATACCAGTTTACTAACCTCTGATTCTGTTGCTTGGGACTGTAAAAGTTGTCGTATACGAAGTATGTCCTTTTCTATTTGTTGAATTCTGGTTACTCTTCGCTAAAAGAAAGTAAGTGACCAAATGTTTATTTTATTTTAATGTTTATTAAAAACATTAGTATAAACAGTCATACTATGGCTATCATTTAACAGCTCAGGGTTATGCTAAATAATTCTTATAAAAGAAGTTAGAGGGGCGTCTGGGTGGCTCAGTTGGTTAAGCAACTGCCTTCAGCTCAGGTCATGATCCGGGAGACCCCGGGATTGAGCACCACTTCGGGCTCCCTGCTTGGCGGGATGCCTGCTTCTCCCTCTCTCACTCCCCCTGCTTGTGTTCCCTCTCTAGCTGTTTTTGTCAAATAAATAAATAAATAAATAAATCTTAAAAAAAAAAAGATACGTACACATTCACACACTGATGACATACTGCGGCAGTTCAATTTTCTAATAAGTCTAATTTTATATGACAGATTTATTTAGGAAAATTGTATAAGTCATACATCAAATTGCATGATACAGGTGGTAAAAAAAATTGTATTTAAGTTATTCTCAAAAAACAGTTCAACAAATTGAAAATTACACATAAATCTGATCTTCATACCAATCCAGATGCCAGTATAATGTAACAGATTTATAGAAAGCATGGAAATGTGTAGACACATGTACACATGAAAGCATCTGTGTAAAGAGAAGGAGCATCTGATTTGTTTTTGTCGCCATCAGGGCTTAAACAGTCGCATTAACCTGTACAAGAATTATTCCTATTATAGGACATTAGTACCTTTCAACTGTACCTTTCCCAAATACCTTCTGCAGCTAAACATTATTTTTATTCCCAAACCTAGAATCACAATGATGTTAGAAGCTTTTGCTTATCCACTGTCCTGAAATCATTAAGTGAACACAAAGTACTTACTCTAGATGGAACACACAGAACTGAAATGATGTGGATAAAGTGTTTTTTACAAAAAGCTAGACTGGCTCAGTCAGTTAGGCTTTCGACTCTTAATTTCAGCTCAGGTCATGAGACTGAACATCACCATTGAGCTCTGTGCTAAGTGGCTCAGAGGAGAGCCTGCTTAAGACTCTCTTTCCTCACCCCCATGCCCCTGTTCTTGTGCACCCTTTAAAAAAAAAAAAAAGAGCAAGATTTTGCTTTAACTTCATGAACACAAATGGAAGTGAGAAAAACCGAATCACTTGCATATGAAAACCTTGCAAATTCAAATTATTTAATTACCTTCAAGACAACATGCATAGGTTTTAGAAACAAGTACTGCCAATGTTCTATCATTTTCTGTGATAATTCTACAGTCGACATCTTAATACTAAGGCACTAGAAGAGGCACCGAAAATTATGAGCAATTGTTTTGATGGGGGAAAAATGTGCTAGAGGCTAGAAGGAGTCATTTCCAAACGATTTCTGATTATATGTGCTATCAATAAAAGATTCTTAAAAGTGCATATATCCCAATAAATACTAAAAGTACTCAGTTTAAGCATATATAGTTTAAAAACTTCTATATCAAACCTCCCTACTGATCATATCTAGTTTTGCTTAAATATAATGTCCCTACTTGATTACACAGTAAAAATATTTAGTGCTGCTATTATCCAATGTCCCAATAAACCACAGGAAAACTCAAAATTGTGGTTGCCAAAAACAAAAACAAACTCAAAACCAAATCCTTCCTTCCCTCCCAACACTACAACTATGCAGATTATTGTGTTTGTGAAAATAGTGAACTGAAGGTAACAGTCTCTAATTAACAAAACTTTCCACATCTAATATGTTCAAGAAAACATGCTGAAGGACAAATGCCTGTATTTTTGTTAACTTTCTAAATATACTGCAAAGATGAGTGAATACCTCTATAACCAGATGATAACTATTTTCTGGCTTCATGTGAAACAAACAAACTATGCACAATTTGTTTTATAATATTTGTTTTCCCCTTTCTCTATACAACAAGCTCTCCTCTACCAATAAAATCTTTTTTTATTCCATTGTTCTTAATCTTAATTCCAGTATAGTACATGTATAGTGCTATATTGGTTTTTAAATGTACAATATAGTGATTCAACAATTCGACACACTGCTCAATGCTCATCACTGTAAGTACGCGCCTTAATCCCTCGCACTTATTTCACCCACTACCCTACTGCCTCCTCTCTGGTAACCATCAGTTTGTCCTCTATAGTTAAGGGTTTGTTTCTTGGTTTGTTCCTTTTTTCCCTTTGTTAATTTGTTTCTTAAGTACTACAGATGAGTGAAATCATGTGGTATTTGTCTTTCTCTGACTTATTTCACTTAGCATTATACTGTGCCTCTATCCTTGTCACTGCAAGTGGCAAGATTTGATTCTTTTTTAGGGTTGGGTAATATTCTACTGTATATGTGTACCACTCTTTATCCATTCATCAGTTGAGGGACACTTGGGCCTGTTTCCATAATTTGGATATTGTAAATAGTGCTGCAATAAACATAGGGGAGTGTGTATTCTTTTGAATTAGTATTCTCATATTTTTTGGGTAAATACCCAGTAGTGCAATTACTGGACTAGTAGGGTAGTTGAAACGTACTGTCTTCTACAGTGGCTGCACCAGAGGGTTCCCCTTTCTCCAAATCCTCACCAATACTTGCTTCTTGTGTTTTTGTTTTTAGCCATTCTAAAATGGCTAAAAACAGAGAGGTGTGAGGTGATATCTCTGTGTGGCTTTGATTTGAATTTCCCTGATGATGAGTGACGCTGAACATTTTTTCATGTGTCTGTTGACCATCTGTATGGAGGTGGAGAAATGTCTGTTTTTATCTTCTGACCATGTTTTCATTGGATTATTTGGTTTTGGGTTTGTTTGTTTGTTTTTAAAGATTTTTTTAAAAAATTTATTTGACAGAGAGAAACACAGCGAGAGAGGGAACACAAGCAGGGGGAGTGAGAGAGGGAGAAGCAGGCTTCCCGCCGAGCAGGGAGCCTGATGTGGGGCTCGATCCCGGGTCTCCGGGATCATGACCTGAGCTGAAGGCAGTCGCTCAACCAACTGAGTCACCCAGGCGCCCCCCCTTTTTTTTTTACAGTGTATTGTTATAATTATTCTATTTTATTATTAATTGTTGTTAAGCTCCTCCTGTGCCTAATTTATCAATTAAACGTTATCATCAGTACGCAGTGCAGGAAAAAACATAGTATATCTATTTGTTCAGCACTCTGTGGATCCGCTGGGGATGTTGGAATGCCTCCCCTGTGTATAAGGGGGGGGGCACCGTATTTACCACCTGTTTATTGATAGAACATAGGCAATCTAAGTTTTTAAAATATCTACCAAACTCTTATACTGATGTATCATTCTTTTCAATTGATTTTCCTCGGTTTTGTAAATTTTCACACCATTGTTAAATTTGCAAATAGTATTAATTTTGCTTTCCATTGCTGACTTTCAAATAGTTACAGTATTTAGCTCTCTTTCACACACACCTCAGTTATTGGTGGTGACAGAGATAGATTTACTTGGCTAAATGAAAGATAATTAAAATTTAAAAGTAATTTTAGCTTAATTTGTAAAGTTTTCTACTCGAATCTTTTATAACAAACAAGCAATTGATTACTTTGTCTTTCACCTCATTTTTTTTTTTCTCAGACTAAAATAAGGTTTTTTTCTTTTGAGTTTTGGAGAGAAGAGATAGAAAGTTGGGATCAAAACCACAGACAGAATCAGCAGTGAAGTGGCACTGTGCTTTTATGTCATAGTGCTTATATTTTCTTTATTGTATTGGAGTTATTCATGAATATGTCTTCCTTTTCTTACCAGACTCTGAGATTTTTCAGACTAGAGCCATATCATGTTTTTCTATTTCCTGCTATGTCCTGCAAAATATTTTTTTTTATTGTTACTAAATTTTTTTTTTCCAGTGTTCCAAGATTCATTCCCCATTCCCCACACCCAGTGTTCCACGCTTTAGGTGTCCCCAGTACCCACCACCCACCCACCATTCCTCCATCCCCCTCCCTCCAAGTCCCTCAGTTTGTTTCTGTGTCCAAAGTCTCTGTTGTTTCGTTTCCCTCCCTAGATTTCCCTAGTTCCCATTTACTTTCCTTCTCCCACTGTCCTCCAGTTTACCCCTCATGCACCGCAAGTAAGTGAAACCATGCGATACTTGACTTTCTCTTCTTGGCTTATTTCACTCAGCATAATCTCTTCCAGTCCAGTCCATGTTGCTACAAAAGTTGGATATCCATCCTTTCTGATGGAGGCATAATAGTATTCCATTGTATGTATGTAGCACATCTTCTTTATCCATTCATCTGTTGATGGGCACCTTGGCTCTTTCCACAGTTTGGCGATTGTGGCCATTGCTGCGATGAACATTGGGGTGCATATGGCCCTTCTTTTCACTACATCTGTATCTTTGGGGTAAATGCCCAGTAGTGCAATTGCAGGGTCATAAGGTAGCTCTATCTTTTTTAAGGAATCTCCACACTGTTTTCCAAAGCGGCTGCACCAGTTTACATTCCCACCAACAGTGTAAGAGGGTTCCCCTTTCTCCGCAGCCTCTCCAACACTTGTTGTTTTCTGTCTTGTTAATTTTGGCCATACTGACTGGTGTAAGGTGGTATCTCAGAGTGGTTTTGATTTGAATTTCCCTGATAGCTAGTGACGCCGAACATTTTTTCATGTGTCTGTTAGCCGTTTGTAGGAGAAGTGCCTCTTCATGTCTCTTGCCCATTTTTTGATGTGTTCATCTTCTTTTTGGGTGTTGAGTTTGAGTAGTTCTTTATAGATCTTGGATACCAGCCCTTTGTCTTAGTGTCATTTGCAAATATCTTCTCCCATTCTGTGGGTTGCCTCTTTGTTTTGTTGATTGTTTCCTTTGCTGTACAGAAGCTTTTTATTTTGATGAAGTCCCAGAAGTTCATTTTCGCTTTTGTCTCCTTTGCCTTTGGAGACGTGTCTTGAAAGAAGTTGCTGTGGCCGATGTCAAAGAGGTTACTGCCTATGTTCTT